>JAGDQP010000217.1:0-49833 GCA_022664845.1 Lepisma saccharinum
GCCCTATGTTTCAATAAATATTTCATTCCCACGGGTGGTGGGTATGGGAAAAAATCTGCAACATGGAAGCACAGTGTCCTGGAGAGTGGTTACGATAAAGGGGTGTAAGTACCCAAAAACTCGAAGTTAAGGCCGCAGCCAGCTACGGGGGTCGAGGACCTAAACGAGGCCGAGAGAGAGCGAGTATATATATTATACACCTACAAAAAGCTGTGAAATCCGAACAAAAACACCAGAGGTGCAAAAAGTGGAGCCAAGTTCTTTAGCCCTAAAAAGGTGTGAAATGGGAGACGGATGAGCCAAGTTCCTTGGTGACAGCATGTAACAGGAACAAAGGAACTTGGCGCGAGCTGGCAACAGCCTTAAGGTTGGTGGCGGTGGACGTAGTGGGTTTTAGGATCCCCACCACCCTTATAGCTTGAGGATCATGAACCTTGCCACTTCGCGCCAACTTCCTTTGTTCCTGTTACATGCTGTCACCAAGGAACTTGGCTCATCCGTCTCCCATTTCACACCTTTTTAGGGCTAAAGAACTTGGCTCCACTTTTTGCACCTCTGGTGTTTTTGTTCGGATCGATTATACCTTAACAAGGTCACTCGTGTTGTACAATTATTAAGTTTTTGGGCTGACTAGACACGTAAGTTCTGTTCGTATTTTATTGAGGCCGGCTGGACGTTAAAGAGATTTTTGTTACAGTTATTCCCTTTGTGTTACCAAAGAATTTTTGATTCGTAAATTGTTCCCCACAGGTTAGAATTTAAATGGAATTTTTCAGGTATGCGTTATTCGATATACCGGTACTAGACTTAGTCTCATATTTATGACCAAAAGTTATCCTGATACAATGCACTCTTAATAAAAATAATAATCCGACTATGTATGGAAATGTACACATATTAGTGTTCATACCCAGAATCGTCTGACTTGTGGACTGAACTTGTTCTAAGTAACAATTATCAAATTAGTTTGCTTCTACTCAGGGTACACGTGGGATTTGTGCGGTAAAACAATACGTTAAAACGAAGGGCTGCTAACGGAAGTGTCTTATGTTGTGAACCTTCCTAATAGCTTGGGAAGATTCACGGTGTGGTGTTCCATTGTAATTTTGAGGAGAAAGGGCTCGTGTATATTGCCTTCCTAATGTTAGGGAAGAACGTGTGTAGGAGAAGTGGTTTTACACTACAATATAGGTGCTTATATCATCTCTGACTGTTAGTGATAATGCACATATGTTAGTTACATGAATTGTTTTTACATGAAACACCAATCAAAGTCGAATTAATATCGTAATGATATATTATATTTCTCATATTTTTATTATTAGTTAATAATTCATTAAATATTTAAAACGAGATTGGTAAGTAAGAATATAATCTTGTATTCATGAAGGATTGAAATATTTTTTTACATACGCACACCTTTGATGTATGTATTGCTGAAATGAATATTGTTTTAAGGTTTCTGAATCAAAGTTGATTCATAGCAGCGTATTCAGCATGAAAGAGAATAGAACAACATTGAACTCACTATAAATACATCAAAACTATATTTTAAGTGAATGAATGTGAACTCGAAAAGAAAAGTAAGGAACACACGTCTAACGTAATAAATTACATATGATAGTCTACTCACAAGTGGGTGGCATCACAAACTAGGTTTTCGCATTCGATATAGAAGAGGTTAAATTGATAAGTTTTAATCCGTGAATTGATGAAAGTGCAGCAAAGAAGGTTTATTCATCCTTACATGTAATTCATCAAAGATGCAAATAAACACAACATTTTTTGTTGGGGAAGTTTCAACATTAAACGGTATCTTAAGAATACGTAAGGCGATCTACTGAAAGTTCCAAATTACTTGGTTTATTTCAAGATAGTGTTGTTAGTAACAATTTGTATTTTTAAGTTACACATTTTTAATATTGCTCTGATTAACAATAATTTCTAAGTTTTCTGGTCTATTATCTCAACATTACTCCGCAATCTAATGATAAGTAAAGAACATATAATATCTTTTACTACATAGTTCAATTTTTCCATCACCACCAAAAGTAATAAAACAAGTAATATTTCCTACGGTGACATACTGTATATACTATATTTTAAATCTCGTATGACCATTCATATTGTCCTTCAAAGAAGGCGGACTCAGTGTAATAGATTCGGCATCACAATCAACATCATTATTATTGCATAGGGCAACACATTTAATATGTACCGAACCATATACGTACGTTTAGGGTAGCACTAATAAATACTTATTTCTCTACAATAAATCACAAAACTCGGTACCAATATATCCTAGTGCAATGCAGTTTCTTTTTTGACATGATAGACCTATTGAAAGCATTAATACCTTTCAATAGGTAAAACAAATCTTTAGATAAACTTTCAGCTAAGCAATATTCATATTTACAATTACCTCACTTGCAACATACATAACGTATTATTCTAAAGCTCCCATCTACTAGACTGTACGAAGTTTGCGGATATATTTCTTCTTCTTTGTTGATTACTCATTTACGAACATTGCAGTTGTAACTAATCTGATATGGTCTGTCCAAGTAAGATTAAATAGGGACTAACAAATCTCCCAGTTGTTCACACTATGATAAAGTAGGAACTTTACAACATATTCTAACCGATTATGTTTCTTCATGTTTATTTTGAACATCTTTTCAACTCATCATGCTCTGCTGCGATCATGGGAAATTTTTCATAGAATATGAAGGTTACCGCAATATTTTTATTTCCATTTCTTTTATTCATTTGCTTAAATCATGCAATATTACAGATAATATCTAACACATGTCATTATTTCTTACAGGAAAATGTCACACTGTCGAATATATATATGGCATTTGTTCGAGTTTAATACAGTAAGGTGCCAACGTTGATATATTACAGGTATTTGCAATCTTCTAAACATTGCTTTGAATAATATTATGTCTGTTCACAGCCATATAAGGCCTAAATTGTTGTCTATTTTGTACAAATTCTATTTTTATAACACAGATATCATGACAGCTTGGAACAAGGCAGACAGTCACTTGCTTTTAGCTTGCCAAACTTGATATTGTGTTGAACACGATAATAAACATGAAACAAAATTGTCAGAAGAACATAAATGGCTTGATTGTTATAACGAAAATAATTCAAGCCTGTTACAGCAAACAGCTATGCGAGGAAGCTTGTCACACTTGAGATTTATTTGATTTTGTTTCGTTGTACTTCTGTTGTGGCCTCAGTGCCCAGGGCTATATCGCCGTAATATAATCTTCGCCAATATCGAAACTTTTTAGTATAAATAAAGCATTGAAAGCCAGCTAGACCATGTGGTTTGTAGTCTGGTGGCTACAGCATCTGATTGGTGTGCCAATGGTAATCGAATCGTTTCCCCCCCAGGGCAACGATTTTTAAAGGAGTACCTTATGTTTTCCTTTCTTGTACCGCCAAGGCTGTTTCCGCCTTGACACTAGTAAACTAAATTGCTTGATTTAAACTTATTCAAACCTTTTTGGATTGATTTGCTAAGCTTGCAAAAGTTGTCCTACTTTTAAAAGTTTGATTCATTTTTGAGTCACGTCAAAAGTGCTCTGTTGGAAGTAATTTCATATATATTTCATTTCCAGGAGTTTATATTTGGTAATAAATTAATCATTTGTCTTTTGTCCTAAAGTAAGTCAATTGTTACAGAAGATATTATTACACTCGCTTTCTGTGCGCGTAGCCATGGGTTCATAATCCCTTGTGGGTTTTCATTGAACGGAGTGGTTCGTAGCCCACATTACCAATTACCAGTCCTGTTCTTAGAAGCTCACTAGGAACTCTAGGATGTTAATAGTATCGGGTTATCCCATAAGTAATTTCGTATGTGCAATAACCGCTGCAATGACACCATCTGACGAGCAAATAGTGACGTAGACGGCACGTCCCTTTAGCTGAGTCATGTAGGGCACTTGATTGTGTAGCAGTGTGTTGAAAGAAAACTATCTACTCCACGTTTTAGAAGTATGGCTTGTGTTTGAATATGGCAGTGTCGGAGAACCACATGCGGCAGGCCATGCTGTATGAATTTCACCAGGAACATGCAGTCAGCACGAAACATCAATGCCATATATGGACAGAGTATTGTGGATGTGCAAAAGGTCCAGAGGTGGTTCCAGAGGTTTCGCTCTGGAGACGCCAGCCTCAGTGATAAGCCATGAGAAGAGAGACCTGTGCAACTAGACAACGATATCCTGGGAGTAGCGGTAGAGGCAAATCCAATGCAAACTGTTGAAGAACTGTTTAGCGAACTACATGTCGCCCATTCGACCGTTCATCATCATCTGAAGCATAGGGTACGTGTCGAAACTCCAAAAATGGGTACTTCATACGTTAACATCTCAACTGAAGCAGTGCGAGTTGACATCTGCAGTTTTCCGCTCACCCGTCACAGACGTGAGCCATTTCTGGATAGAATCGTGACAAGTGATAGAACTTGAGTTGTCTACCATAGCATTACACGCAAACAGCAGTGCGTACCTAAGGAGGGGGGCGCAGGAACTATGACAAAACAGGATCTTCACTATTGCAAAGTGATGTGGACTGTTTGGTGGGATATCCGTGGGATAATCCCTTTTGACCTCTTACCACTCAACTACAACATGAATGTAGATGTCTAGTGTCAGTAGCTTGAATTCCTACGTACGGTATTGTTGGAGAATCATCCTGCTCTAGTTAATCGTAAGGGTGTGCTTGCCCACTGTGATAACGCACGTCCACACACGGAAAGCAGGACTTGTGCTATGATCGGGGAATGTTTTGGGGAGAAACTCCCTCATTCGGTGTTTTCACCAGATGTTTCACCAACTACTGTCTTTTCCGCAGCCTGCTAAGCCACTTTTCCGTTATAACGATGAAAAATTAAGATGATGTGTGGCAAACAGTGAACCAGTTCTTTCCCTCCAAAACAGGACTTCTTTCAGCGGGAAGAGAGGGGTTTCAAGAACTGGTTGACAGGTGGCAGAATGTAGTGGAGTCCGATGGAGACTACTTTCCTGACTAACGGTAGTGTTTCAGGTAATTTATCGTTGTTTTCCTCAAGGTGCAAAAATACGACATTTCTAATGGGATTAGCTGTTTGCATACTAATTGGTACTTTGAAATTTTCGTTCTTTACATCTTCTTTTAATTTTTGCGTATATTAAAATGTATATTATTTGCCGTTTCAATGACAACAAAACACGAACATTATACACATGATAGAGATTTATGTAGGGACAATTGATTCTATTTCAGTCAACCTAGGCATAACTATGTAGGGAAGTGCTCTCAAAGTTTTAACCTGTTAGGTTGTTAAAACATTTGTATTTATGGTTATAATAATAAATAATTTAACACATATTCGAGCATAACCGAGGAACGATTGATCCAATATCTGCCAAATTTTCCATAATAGTATAGGACTTCAACCGTATGTAAGATTAGTAAGACTTCAACCGTATGTAAAATGTTGAAACATTTACCGATTCCATGGCAATAAGCTCAATTATGTAGATATAGAAAAAATGAATGAGTATTTTTTACCTTGTAGCGTAATATTACACGTATATAATAAACATCATAATATTTGTGTTCTTGTATATAAAGTATATCCTGAAAAAACTCATGCAAGCTTCGGGAGGTGGTTATTTACGTATATCAGAACAAGGAAAATAATGAGATTGATTTTCTTCTGCCAATCAAAAGAACTAGGGGCGAAGTCTTCTGGCGTGACAATTTGCGAGAGACAGGTAAACGATCAATTTCTCGGCAGGTTGGTCTGAGCTTTTATAGAGTGTGGATCGCTTGCAAAACGGACAGTGTTTGAGTGTTGCGTAACGGTAAAACAGTAGAGGGTAGTCGAACAGTGATGCGCAATAAAGTTTTGTGTTAAACGTAGAAAAATCCGCTACCGAGTCGCTTGCTATGATACAGAAAACCTATGGAAATATGGTTTATTGGAAGCAAAATTGTTTCGGTGGCACATTATGCTCAAAGAAAGAACAGATAGCCTTGAGCGTTAACAAAGCAGAGGGAGCCAAAGATGGCTCTAATTAGCAAATCGATGATGAAATCGATACTCTTTGTCTATTTTGGTTCATTCGTAAGGTGTTCGTACCAAGATCAAGAGATCGTCCAAAACCTGGGTTCTTCACCACGACAAATCATCAAGCCATGCGTAGCTGATAGAGAGTTTCTGGCGAAACAAGCCATGCCCGACCTCCTGTCAGCCCGAACTTGACTCCCACTGACTTCTTTCTGCTTCCCGGCTTAAATTCAGCTTGAGAGGAAACCATTTTAGAACTGTAAAAAATATACAAGCTGCCGTTACGAGTGCTTTGAAAGATCTCCCCGTTAAAGACTTTCAGACGAGCAACGATGCCTTACAGAACCGCTGGCAACGGTGAAGTGATGCTCAATGATGTTACTTCGAGGAATTTTACGTGTATGTAACTACACCTTGAAACGAATTTTATGGAATCAGTCTCATTACATTTCTGTGCAGACCTTGTAAATAATGCATATATATATATATATATGTGTGTGTGTGTGTATCATCATCATCATCATCATATTCAGCCGTTTTCTATCCACTGCTGGATGAAGGCCTCCCCCTTTTCTTTCCACATATCTCGGTCTGCTGATATCCTCATCCATGTAGCTCGTGAAAAACGCTTGATTTCATCTACCCATCTTACATTTGGGCGTCGTCTCGGTCGTTTCTTTTCTCTAGGAATCCACTGTAGTACATTTGTCGTCCACCTTCCATCTGTTCGTCTAGCTATGTGACCGGCCCATCTCTACTTCATCTTCTTCGCAGTCTTGATTACATCCTCTACCTTTGTTTGTGCGCGAATCCATTCATTTCTCTTCCTGTCCCTCCTGGTTATTCCTAGCATGCACCTCTCCATTGCTCTTTGTGTGACTCTCTATCTCTGAGTCGTTTGCGCATTCAATGTCGAAGTTTCGCAGCCGTACATCATTACAGGTAAGACACATTGATTATACACTTTACGCTTCAGACACATTGGTAGTTTGCTTTTGAAAAAGTGTAGTCTTCCAAAAGAACTTCACGCCATTTTACATCTTCTATTTATTTCATCAGTCAAATTTGCATTCGATGTTTTAAGCTGGCCTAGGTAAACATACTCATCAACTATGCCTATTGTCTCTCCGTTAATCTTCACTTCCTTCTTTGCAGCATGTTGGTTGTACATTACTTTTGTTTTACTTAAGTTCATTTTAAGGCCTATTTTCGAACTCTCGTTACTCAGTTCTTCCATTCTGGTTTGTAGTTCTTACAAGTGCAGAAGATGTGTACATACATATATATATATATATATATATATATATATATATATATATATATATATAGCTAAATATATTCAATATTTGTATTTAGTTCATTCAGAAAGTTGTACTAAGGAAGTAATAAATATTAGTTTACCTTTGAAACTTACTTTACGTATAGAGCTTTCTTATGAGCACCTTCTCTCTAAACATCAGAATTGATTACTTATGAAATCGAATGAAATTTGATCTATGTGTACGTATTGCTCGTAAGAATCAATCTTGTATCACAACGAATGAAGGTCCATTTTACAAACTATATTAGTGTATAGCGGACATAATACAACCATTTTGAGCCATAGAAGTATGAAATTAGTGTAAAAGAGCGAAAAGTATTCTGTGATATTTGGCTGCTTCCGCGTTGCGGACGAGCGCGTGGAGTGAGTTTTAAACATCATGCACATCGCATATAACGAAAAGAATAGTCTGACGTTTACTAACCCACGTTCCAATGTCGACATGGATTCGGTTTACTTTATCTAATCCAAACAAAGTAAAACTTACAGAACAAACATAATGTTAAGAAAGTGTGTAGCGGTGCTGAAACGCAAATTTTAATAAATTTTGGAATCGAAAGACGTAGACATACGTGATACTATATGAGCTTCCGCCACGGGTGATGATTAGGGGTAACTGATTGTCAACTCTAAAAAGTGTGGGCATATAAAGAAAATAACCGAACCTGACTTTTCTATTTTAGTCTAACTCACCATAACTTAACTTATAAACAGTAAACAAGTTTTAAACTATTAAAAATGCTATTTTAGTGTGACACCATTAGTATTCCTCCGCGTGCCACCATATTCGTTTCGTAATAAACTAAAGTGTATATTTTACGAATTAACTAATATCGTGTATTTGTCGTTCTGTTTTTGTAGAGCTACATTTTAAAACCTTTTGAGGGCGATAACTCGATAACGAATGAACAGTGTATGTTGAATTGTCACAATTGAAGATAATGACAAAAACACTAATGATATGGAGCAGGACGTAGTTACCTGAACAGTCAATCTTTATTTCAAATCGATTATGAGTATTACTGCATAAAATTTTTCCAATGTTAACAAAATTATTAATAGCTTCGATTCCCACGTTTCAATAACAAGTACTATCAACGTCTTCTGTGGGAATTTTCATAGACTCATTCAAATATTATACACATAAAAACAAACCACATAATCAAATCCCACAGTTGTCCCACAGGATGACTACTAGCAGGGAGATGTGGAAATTCGTAGAATTTTGAATATCTGTAATAAAAATATTTTGAGAAAGGTGCAGCGAAAATACTGGAAAGCATCGAAGTTCACCTGGCCTTCACACGTCGGTGTAGACACAGCGCGTATATAACATTCTTTTGTTTGTCACAATGGGAGTGTGGTATAACGGATCCGCGGCGCGAGAAGAAAGAGTGATTATCTATAAAAAACAGTTGAATTTTAAATTGAAATACTTGTAAATGAGTATATAATAGTTTTAGATTTCAAATGCAGACTACCTAGTTGATTGATTTTAGTAACTTCACTTATCAGCAGTTAACACAGCGTTGCATACTAATTTTTACTACTCAAATCTAATATTATATTCATGAGTCTTAACGGTTAAAATAGAATTACCCAGATCTTAAAAAACAAATATACACGGTTTGTTATAATGAATCATGTGATTTGGTGGCTGCTTAAAGGTAAAATCCATTTAAATAGTTTACATGAGCACTTTCTTCCACAGAATTCAAATTCGTGTGCCAGTCTGTCATCATGGTAATTATGTGTTTTAGCGAGTTTTACAATGGTAATGACAGTACTAAATTTGCAGGACTGGTTGGAAGCATTGTTCCACGCTAGACATTTACTGAGTATGCAAGGTTATTTTGCTTTAGAAATACTAAATGAAACCTATGTTGCGAGGGATGGTGTAGTAAGACCTTGTACTTTGTTAATACTACAATTCATAGCCTATGTTGGGTACTGGTGCCGTAACGCTTGCCGAACTGGTTAGAGAAGCACCGTACACGGCAAAACTTTAGGAGAGCCCCTCCAATTCCACTATGAGCGGGATGCATGAAATACCGTGTTTCCAAAATGTAAATTGCCTCCCACTACCTTCTTGCTAAGAATCAATATCAATTTTAGGTTGGGGTTAGGTTAGGTAAACGAAAACAATATGTTGTTTTCCTTCGACTTATTTTCACATCCTTCCCACAATTTCAACATTGGGTACGCAAATTTATTAAACCGAGACTCTTGCAAAATTTCAATAAATCTTGTTCCTTGTTTCTGTACTGATCCATGAAACTTAAAAATATATATCACAATCTCCGCACTGAGTCGCCATACCACCATCTTCGGCTAATATGTAGTACATACCCGCCGCCGTTTTCTGTCCAAGGTAAAACAGAAAATCATTACATTTACTGTTTGTTTCTTTAGTTTATGCTACTTTACACGGTTCGGTTAGGTTGGGATAGGTTCGTGGCGGGCATCTGCTAAACAATTAACAGCATCGACACAGTAGCTGACGTTCGACATGCACTAGTGCGATAGAGCTGGAAGAGTACGATTCACCGACTAATAACCATTTGCGTCCGAGATGTTTTTCTGCAGCTTGCAAATATGTATCTTGTGAAACTAGCACTGGAACTTCTACGGTAGGTCACCGGCCTTGAGATATTCCTCTACGAGTTCTGCCCGAAACGTCAGGGTGAAGATACTGACTATTCTTGACTATCCCAAAATGCCAATCAAATGACTATGGAAATCCACAGGTAAAATGAGACATATTCCATTCGATAGAGCATGTAAACGTACAGCGGCCTTCATAATCATTGTAAACGCGAAGATTTGCACACAGACGGGAAGAGAGATGAACGTTATTGCATCCATATCGTTCTCTTCACGTCCTTGTGCATATCATCGAGTTTATAATCACCTTGATGGTCTCTGTCCGCTTGCATGTTCTATCGAATGGAATTTGTCTTATTATACCTGTGGATTCCCACAGACTTTTGATTGGCGTTTTGGGACAGTCAAGAATAGCCACTAGCTTCATCTTGACATTTCCAGGAGAAATATTGTGGCAGAATACCTCACGGCCGGTGACACCCTATATACGGGTTTCCGTTAAGACGGCTCATACAATTACCATCAGTGTCCCACGAATATCTCGGGCATCCCATGGGATTGTTCCGGGATCATCCTGTTGGCATCCGTTATTCTACCTGTGGATTTCCTCTGGTCTTCCATGGGGTTGATCCTGCACGATTCCCACGGGTCGTCCCTTTTCCCTGGACTTAAGCAGACATCTGGACTTCCCGTGTAAGACCATTGGTCGTCCCTGGCATCCCATGGGACCACCCTGGGATCGTCCTCTGGTCCCGGGTGGGAGCGCTAAAGGATGTCTCCGGGCAGGTTTTATGCTATGTGGTGGGAGACCAACAGATAAGTATTGTTATTTTATTTTATTTCTTTTTAGGTTTTGTTGGCTGCAGTCAAGGCAGACCAACAGGTAAGTATCGTTATTTTATTTTATTTCTTTTTTCAGATGCTATTGGCTCTAGTCAAGACAAACCAACAGGTAAGTATCGTTATTTTATTTTTATTTCTTTTAGGTACTGTTGCCTGCAGTCAAGGCATACCATAAGGCAAGTATCATTATTTCATTATATATCCCTTTTTCAGATGCTATTGACTGCAGTTAGGCCACACGAACAGGTAAGTACCGTTCGTTTTATTATTAGGTGCTGTTGGCTGCAGTCAAGGGAGATCAACAGGTAAGTATCGCTATTTGATTTTATTTCATTTTAGGTGCTGCTAGCTGCAGGCAAGGCAGACGAACAGGTAAGTATCGTTATTTCATTTTATTTCTCTTTTTCAGATGCTATTGGCTGCAGTCAATGCAAACAAACAGGTAAGTATCGTTATTTTATTTAATTTCTCATTTTCAAATGCTGTTGGCTGCAGTCAAGGCAGACGAATAGGTAAGTGTCTATTTCATTGTATATATCTTTTTCAGAAGCTATTGGCTGCAGTTTAGCCAGACGAACAGTTATTTTATTTTATTTATTTTTTCAGATACTGTTGGCTGCAGTCAAGACACTGAAAGAGATAAGTATAGTTATTTTATTTAAATTCTCATTTTCAAATGCTATTGGCTGCAGTCAATGCAGATAAACAGGTAGGTGTAGTTATTTTATTTTTTTAGGTGCTCTTGGCTGCAGTCAAGGCAGACGAACAGGTAAGTGCCGTTATTTTTATTTTCTTTTAGGTACCGTTGGCTGCAGTCAAGGCAAACCAACAGGTAAGTATCGTTATTTTATTTAATTTCTCATTTTCAACTGCTTTTGGCTGCAGTCAAGTAGACGAACAGGTAAGTGTCTTTATTTCATTCTATATATCATTTTCAGAAGCTATTGGCTGCAGTTTAGCCAGACGAACAGGTAAGTATCAATATTTTATTTTTATTTATTTTTAAAGATTCTGTTGACTGCAGTCAAAACACATAAACAGGTAAGTATAGTTATTTTATTTGATTTCTTTTTAGGTGCTCTTGGCTGCAGTCAAGGCAACCCAACAGGTAGGCATTGTTATTTTATTATTTTTTTCTTGTTAGGTTCGTTTGGCTGCAGTTAAGGCAGACGAACAGGTAAGTGTCTTTATTTCATTTTATATCTCTTTTTCAGATGCTATTGGCTGCAGTTTAACCATACGAACAGATAGGTATTGTTATATAATTTTTATTTTTTATGACCTGTTGGCTTCAATGAAGGCAGGCCAACAGGAATTTATCGTTATTTTATTTTTATTTCTATTTACGTGCTGTTGGCTACTGTCAAGCCAGACCAACAGGTAAGTATTGTTATTTTATTTCTCTTTTTCGGATGCTAATGGCTGCAGTCAAGGCAGACCTACAGGTAAGTATCGTTTTAATTTTATATGTAGGTGCTGTTGGCGGCAGCCAAGGCAGACCAACGGGTGAGTATCGTTATTTTATTTTTATTTTTTTACGTGCTGTTGGCTGCAGTCAAGGCAGACTAATAGGAAAGTATTTTATTTTATTTGTCTTTCTCAGATGCTGGTGGCTGCAGTCAAGCCAGATCAACAGGTAAATATCATTTTTTATATGTTATAGCGGAAATAACAGTTTTCTAAACAATTCTTATTAAAAAATTGTTGCCATTATTACATCACATTTTAGATGCTTCCGGAAGTCACCTTTTTAAGTAATACCACACTGTACTACACAATCTATGTTTGCAATTTGACTGAGTCGACTCTAATAATAAAAGTATATTTATATGATTTGCATACGCTAACTCAATATTTCTTTAAACAATACACACGCGAGATGCCGTATTGTGGCACACCTTAAGCAGTCAAGGCTATTGGGGAAACCCTTTCACCGGTCTGCCAATTATAAGTGGCAAAGCGTTGGGTTGAAAACTCAGAACCTCATCAGAACCATTGCAAAATATCAATTTTTGGTTGTGATATGAAAATAGAGACGTACGCGGACGACAACTATTGAGGCCTTATCAAGGTTTTAATGAAGTGTTGCTGAAAGATGTTGATCACTGGGATAATGAGTATTGCGCCAGGTGATCAATGGTATATTGATGAGTATTCTGTAGTAGAGCCAAAGAGTAGAATTGTTATACAAATAGATTCCTGTAGTGGTCCACCTTGTCTTTGGCATCACCTGAAAACAAATTCTGGGCATTTTTCCACTTTCGTAATATATTCTATTATTTATAGATATGAGTTCCATTTCATAGCAAAAATAACTCGGCGATTTCGATATAGAATTTATTTAAAATAAGATTAAACACTACAATGAGAATAGATATGTTGTCATATCTATGGGCTTAAGAGCAGGCTCATATCAAGAGCTTCATTGCTATGGGCATAATAACAATGAAACGATTTCAACAATGAACAAGATAGAAAATGAAAAATAGGCACGGATAGAACTCTTGAATTACTTATGAACTTTCTTCCCTGAAAGTCTGAACTCTCTAGGATTGAATTTGTAGGAGCAACATTGAAATTTCGTGCAACGATAAAAATACATTAGACATATACGGAGATAGTGCTGACATCTCTTGTTGAAGATCCTGGCTTTACATTCCCCTTAAGGATAACTTCGATAAAGGGCAAAATGAAGTCTGATGCCCTGGCTTTTGTGATGTTAGGTTTGTCGTGGTATGATCTATTGATTCAGATAAAGGTGGATTATGGTCAGTTCGGAGTCTGTACTGATTTGTGTAACCAAGTCTTTGTGTTCTAAGCTACTTGTCGATTTTATAAAATGTCTGTTGATACGTATTACTGAAAACTGAGTCCGATTTTATGTGTTATGCTATTTAGAATTGAGTCTGAATAAAACAACAGTTTTTGCAGTACACTTGGTAATTGTTCGTCACTTGTAGATAAAGTCCGTAGGAATATTACTAGATGTGGGCTATGGTTTTGGATGCAACGCAAAAGTTACTTTAGAGTAAGCTAGAGGTAACAGGCGTGTGAGCTTGTATTGAGCACAGAAATGCTTCAAATTCAGCAGGCTTACTTTAATACATTTGTTCAACAGAAAATTATTGATCCACAAACTGGTAAGTAATTTTACCGAGCCTTCCGGGCTGAGGTTTCCTAGAGTTTTCCTCAGTCCCACCAGGCGAATGCTGGGATGGTACCGTAACTCAAAGCCCTGGGCGCTAACTTTCTCATTGGTGTCCCAAGCCTAAGGCCATATATGGCCATACATCTATAGATGCATGTTAGGCTTAAATCAATTCAAATTCGTAAGTAATTATACTTTCTATCACTCTTCTGCCAGAGCTCGCTTAAACCATGACTAGTCTCATTACCGTCTATTGTCTGGGTTTGTGGACGTTAGTGCTTCTTAGACGAAAACAACAACACTAACAAGGGAACCTTTTTCGCTGATCAGCGAGTTTTGACTTCGGACATGTTTTTGGATTTGGACCTTTTTTGAAGCATATAGATAGCGAAAATAACACTCATAGACTCACACTCTGTCATATATTTGTGTCCCGAATAAGTCGAGTCTTGTAATTTGAGCGACTTTTAAGCAGTAAAATCAACCTTAAAGGTGAAACTTTATATTAACTAAATGAGTTATCAGATGCATTTGCGTAGGAACTTTTACGTGTAGAACACAAATTTCACCATGAAAATATTCGTAAATTGAATGCTTTTTATACAAACTCCAGTTTATGATCGAAAATGAACGAAATTCCATAGAAAGGAATACCGTAAAGCAACAACAATACAACTGTGGGAAAGGGGAAGGGGCAGGGAATTTAAATACATAAAAAAATAATGGTTTCTAATCCTTTTGGGGGGCCTAGAGCGGTTGCATTCGCTAAACCACTGAGCCGGCCGGGTCCGCTGCTAGGCCATCGGCTCGAAGGTCCCGGGTTTGAGTCCCGGCAGAGGCATGGGTGTGTATTTTAACACTTAACAGCTAAAGGCGAGTCGTGACGGGCCGAAGTCCAAAGCTACTAGACTGGCCCATATAAAAATAAAGCTTTGCTAAACCACTGATCGACTACACGGTTTTTAAGAAGGAAGCAAAGCGCTGGAGCGAGCAAAGCAAAAAAGCGAGTGCACCTCATGGAGATACGTAGCAAAATCGTTTCGATGCCCAGCGGTTTCACAATTTGGCGACCTCGGCAAGGCCTGGGGGCTACCTTACGTTCCTAAAGTTAGTTCTTTAAAAAAAAGGAATTTTACAATTATAACGTTTGTAATAAATATGTTGTAATTATAAGTAAAATTAGAGTTCGTTTGTTGAACTTTAAAAACCTAAATAATAATAACGAACTTGAGTTGTTTACATTTATCTTTAAATAAAAGACGGAAACGTGAAATGATGAGAACAAATTCATTGAATCACTTTTTCATGAAAAATCAAAGAAAGTGAAATCTGTTTAGATTGAAAAACAATTCATTATGCTTATTTTCATTTTTAGAACTTGTTAATTCGCTAGAATTAGTAATATTGTTTAACTGCTTTATTTTATTTTAAAGTTCAATTTCGAATATTTATAAAAATAATCAAATCAGTTGCGTTTTCTCGTGCTTACCACAGTTATTTAAAATATTTAACTTTCAAAAAATTAATAGTAAGCGTGAATGTTAAATAAAATGTTTGAAACAAATATAAGATGTGACATGACAGACGAGAATTTATGTTGGTAAGTATTTTGAAAAATGTTTACTGTTCTAATTATTAATTATAATTTTAGTTTGTAATATAGTTATGATAATGTTTGTATGGTAAGGGGTATTGAAAATGTACGTAAACGAAGAGAGCGCAGAAGAAGCGAGAGTATTGCAATTTTGTTCAGAAATTACACAGCAAAGAGGAGAGGGGATGAAAAAATGGACGTACGAAAGTAAAAATTCAAATTGTATTATTTAAAATGTCCGCATTAAATAACCGTGTAGTCGATCAGTGGTTTAGCGATTGCAACCGCTCTAGGACCCCAAAAGGTATTAGAAACCATTATTTTTTATGTATTTATAATCCCCTGCCCACCTTCCCCTTTCCCACAGTTGTACTGTTGTTCCTTTACTGCATTACTTTCTATGGAATTTTGTTCATTTTCGATCATAAACTGCAGTTTGTATAAAAAACATTCAATTTGCGAATATTTTCATGGTGAAATTTGTGTTCTACACGTAAAAGTACCTACGGAAATGCATCTGATAACTCATTTAGTTGATATAAAGTTTCACCTTCAATGTTGATTTTACTGCTTAAATGTCGCTCAAATTACACAACTCAACTTATTCGGGACACAAATATATGACAGAGTGCGGGTCTGTGCGTGCTATTTTCGCTATCTATATGCTTCAAATAAGGTCCGAAGTCAAAACTCGCTGAACAGTAAAAATAGTTCCCTTGTAAGTTTTAGGTAAACACAATATCCGTGTATGTTTGGTCTTCCTTTGGAACTTACCTGGAGCACGGAGAATGGTAAAAAATTGGAACAGTGACTAGAAGATGACAGAGAGCACAATTCTATGGATTGTTACAAGGTAAAAGCTTCAATATGCTTGCATTCTGTCAAAGCTTACGAAACATAGTTGTGTGCCTAAAACAGCAAGTAAACAAAAAGTAAAATAATAAAATGTTAGTGATGTTGTTCAAATTAAAGCGAAATTGAACTTCGGTAGTTCTATTCTGTACACTTACATGAAGATAAACAATACATTAAAACACTTTTCCGTTAGTATTGACGCATTAAAGCAGGCAATGATACGCATAGCTTTTACTATTCCCTATATTCGGTGTAAAATTTACGTATGAAACGTATATTTTTTTTAAAAGCAACACTTGCAAGACTCTTGCATGCAAGACCAAGACTGGGCCAGCAAGACCAAGACCAAGACCAAGACCAGGGATACCGACGCAAAACCAAGACCAAAACCAAGACGACTACGGTCTTGGTCTTGGTCTTGCTTTTGCTCATCACTACCATTTGACAAGAAATCTGTAGGTCCAGCCCATAAAAGTCGACTGAATTACTTTAGACATTAACAATAATTCAACAATGAACAAATCACTAACTGTGAATACTTACACAATAACAAAAATACCATTAATAATAATAAACATCAGATGACAGCACAAGAGATGTGTAGACACTAACCAACCAGAAAACAAAGAAACATGAAGTGTAGGATCAAGAGTTATGACCGCACACGGAATGTCTCTGAACAAAGACGAACTGTAATTAGCCTCACTAAAAGGGTTCCAAAATTAGTACTTATACACGGTAAGGGGGTGCTATGCCACAAGATTAAGAATCCAAACTGAAATACGAACTGCAAAGGTTCCGGGACGTCGGGACTTCATGTCTCACGCCAGACTAAGTTCCAAACGAAACAAGTAGGTATTTAATAAAAAAAACGAAATATTGACTCCATTGTTTTAAGAATTCAAATTTGTTACTTGCAATGTACTGTTCCTCTTGTATTAATACAGTAGAACTCCAGTTATCCGAACTCCGACTATCCGAATCGCTGATTATCCGAAATACTATCAGAAAAAAAATAATTAAAAATGCATACAATTAATTAATGCAATCATTTAATTAATTATAAATGCATACAGTACCGAAAATAAGCTATTTTTTTAAAAAATATACCCTTTTCTCGAAAAAATCCAATTATCCGATTTTTTTATTATCCGAATGGGGTCCGGTCCCAATTGATTCGGATAATTGGAGTTCTACTGTAAATAAATTTCTCAAAGATATTCAATTTGTATTTATCTTTTCCTTTATTTCACCATTTTAATCAAAATATGTCTATACTCTCAGCGCGGCGCGTACAGAGCAGGCTAGTAATTGCTCGGTATACTAGTGTGCCAGTGCACACCCTTTGAGAATCACTGTTATGATAAGTCTAGTCAATGTTAGGCGTCGCAAAGGGTTTCTCGGTGATCCAATTGTAATTCCATGAAGACATATTGCAGAATTATTCTTCAGTAGTACTTATATGAAAGTAGAAGAGTATACAGATATAAACTTCTTTATAGAAGACGAAGATAAACGATCGACTTAAAAACGCACTATTTCTTAAAATCTTTTTCAATTTTTGTATGAGGTCAGTGCTAAATTAATTATTATAACACAATTTAAATTCAATAGCTCATACTCCGTAGCACGTTACAAGTAGTTGTTTTTGTTATAAATTTAGTTCCGAACTCCTACAAAACATCGATTTTTTTAAAAAATAGTATTTGTCTTTACTTCTTAATGTATTTTTATGCCGGTCCAACTTGTCTTTTTAAGGAAGGTTTTTTACGTTATAGCGAGTTTATATTTTCAAACTCATTGGGGTCAATCGCCCACAGGCCCTCCTAAATAACGCATTTTAATGGTAGATAACTGAAATGGTGGCTTGATCTATAAATAAGGAATGGGAAGTCTTGTTGGGAAGAGAAGACAGGAAACAGCATTCCAGAAAATAAGAACTGTTCTGTATTTTTTTAAAATTTTTTCTACATTTCTGCTTCGAGGCTGACAACATTCCCAACATACTGTCGAAATAGTTCATAATATGTGGATCAGCTGCAACAGACAACATTAATTAAATACTCAACCAAAATCACTGGTCCTTAATCCCATAGAACAGTTACGGGGTGTATTGAACATATGGATGCGTAAACACAATATAATGACCAACCATATAGTACCTGAAGGCTCTACTTTTTTAAGAGTGGCGGATAATAGGGATCAGTACTAGAAACCTGGTTAATTCAATGCAAAAGAGGCTTCAAGCAGTTATTCAAAACGCGGGAGGCAAACAAAATGCTAAAGCAGTGAACATTTTTGTCACACTAAAACAAAATCTATATAAATGCTATGCTTATGTCACATAGGTCATTGCTAAAAGATATAGTTTATTGTTAGTGATAAAGAGCGTTAACTTTGTTTTTGTTATCTGGTACTGTACATCAATGACTGGAATATAATTCTCTCAATTTCTACTTTTATGTCCTGGAAAGAATGTGAAATATACATGTGCGTAATTCTGCTGGTGTTCATATACTTCTGTTCATGACTGTATATTCTCGTTTTTTTGTCCGTCCGTCCGTTACATTGAACTGGGTAACTACTTAGGCTGCGAAGACGGTTTAGGTGTCATTCGAAGGGACTCGGTAAGAGGATTTCAAAGCCGCACTGATAACCTATGTCCGTTTGTGTCAGTCAATAAATTTCAACTCAGAAACTACTACTGTTCGCAAGTTGGTTGATAGAACCTGAGTAGAATAGCAACGCTCACTTTTTGTCTAAAGATTCACATTAAATCTGAAATATATAGTTTGGAGTGAGGAAAGTTATAAAATTTAACAGGTAAAATATAAAAATATTTAAATGAAATCGAAGGTAAAATCATCCCTTTTACAGATACACAAAATACGAACATGAAAATTGATTTTCTTCAAAGACAAACGGCGCTATCAAAGTGAAAAACATTCATCTATTCTGTGAACATTACAGGAGACAAGTTCCAAACAACGACATGAGAACCCATGGTCATTTCAGTCCACAAATGATAGGAAAATGTAATGAGAAGTAACATTACAAAACAATGGCAGATTGATAAGTTATGAAGAATCATTTACGAAAAAATAAAATAATTATGTCATCTCTCAACACTCGGGAATATAGAGCCGAGAAGCACAAATGATTCTGTGAATATTACATCATTGCGTAATAACTAACATACGTGAGATCCAAGAGAAGTAGGTGAATCCATGAATAATGAATGTTTTATAGTAGAAACAAATGACTGGTGATATACTTGTTATTTAGATAACACAAGAGCACAAGGGAACGATAGAAGAACAAATTCGTAGTTATCTCATTTATTTACGATATTAATTCCTTTCTTAATTTCGAAATAAGTATGTGTTATGTGAGAAGACACTTAGCTACATCTTCCCAAATTCCATTCTGATTAACAAATATAGTTCTAGCTGTATGAGAGCACAAAGTCTCTCAGATTTCCACAATTAAGAAATTACGAAACATTTTCTATCCCATCCTTGACTACAACGATTCCTGAGAAATAAACTCAATTAGGGACATTACAAAAGTCAATCAAAACTAGACAGTCTTTCTATTTGCCAGATCGACTCCGAACAGTACTCTTCACGCTGTGCTTGTGTTTTGAAAAGGGAACAGTCGAATTCTACATAGTTTCTGTTGAACATTAGAGAACTTTACTCCGACTCAGAACAGTCTCTAGTATTCAATGGACTTGTTAGAAACTACGAACAATAGTCAGTATATGTGTGTATTAGGAAAAGAAGAAGAAGAAAGTGAAAGTGTCATAGACAGTATTAAGGGACATTTACATCGTTAGCCTTACAATGAAGACAAATATTTTACTGTGAATAAAACCAAGGAACGTGTATCTCAGGGCATAATTCTCAAATATAGAAGTAGACAAAATTGCTCAAATCATTCCAAGTTCAGACATACCTAGGATAGATTCGTTGCTATGAAATTCGTTCCATTTAATTAAATAAAATAGTAAAATGTCAGTTCTTATTTTAATGCCTTATATCAGCATGTCCTCCCATAATTGTTAGGTATTTAGGTTTTAGGATTTATTTTAGGATTTAAAGTCGAAGTTTGAACAATAAGTTGAAGGAAAACAAAATTGAGACTAATGTTGAACCTTGTGCAACGTCTGTTTCTAAACACAAGGCCTTTAGCTACATTGACGTAGGCAATCTTCAGGAAAAAATCTTGTAAATTTGATTTCAACTACAAAATAAATTATCCTTGAGCTGTACCTACCTTGCGTAAACGAAGTTGGATTCTGATGAGGAGACTACGTATTGTTGTATAAACAACGTTTCCTAATAAAAAATATTATAACATTTCCATTTAGTCTCTTATAACTAAAAGAACAAACAATATATTATTAATTTCAGCGTGACGAGAAGGAATTATGGCTTATCTATTATTCAGAGAAGCTTTCTTTGTTTCATGTAGGAAAATCATTAATGTTGAGTCGATTTTTAACTCACGTGTGGAATAATCAAACAAACCATCTAACTAACGAGGCAAACGGAATTGTCACGTTTGTACAAATTTTATTTGTCTCTAACATAAATTTTTCTAAGAACGTGTCTTTTTAACCTTAAACTATGTACGTTATCACGGAGGAAGCCATTTTAGAATTTAATTTGGTTTTATTTTAATCCTTTAGGCAACTTTGGCTCAAGCCAAAAGTATTTCAAGACCACCAAAATCTTGGGAAAACGAACTTCAAAGCTCGATAATTACAATACCATCAACAGTTGAACTGAGGTATCCTCACCAACTTCAAATCTGCTCTATCCGAAATTGTGCAATGGACTTCCCGAATGAAGTAGGGTATTTTCAGACATTCTCCGGAGTAAATAGTGGGTCGAAATAGGCATGAATAGGACTTCTATCTATATCAGTGCAGATGATAGATGTTGTCACCGTCGTCTAACAGGGCAATGACAATCTCTTTTACTGATAATTACATCAAAAACTCATTGAAATGTTTGTAATTCTTACTCCTTTTGTTACGCAACCACACATCATTTTTAAAACAGTTTGAGGAGGGTAAAGTAAAAATTGGGAGGGTGTAAGGGGAGTTTTCACCGTTTCTGTCGATTGTTGATCGTTTTTTAAGATGAGGTGCTCTTGAGTACTTGGGTTTGACACCTCTCAAAGGGGAGGGGCTGGCTGAATCACTGGTTATGTATATGCAGAGTATGAAGTAAAAACTACGCTTGGAAGTAGGTGGGATGCGAGAAGCAACATATCATATAAGGTATATTCTATATGATCTTGACCCCGCAAGCAAAAACTAAAATGACACCACTGCTCCCATTTTCCTGATCCTCCTCGCTTCTTTCCACTTCTTAGAAACATCCTTTCTCTCCTGCTCTAGGATATAGTGAGGATTACAGAATAATTATCAAGAAGAGAAAATTACACAAAAGAAGAAGGGAAAGAAGATGAAAAGAAAATGTTATTTGGATTAGAAAGTGACGAAAGAATTACAGAGAATATCAAGCGGGTATTGGGAAAAGTACGACTGAAAACGTATTGGATGGTATTGGACTTAAAGAGGAACAAGAAGAAAGGTAACTTACTTTAAAGGGAGAAGAGCAAAGAAGAGTGGCGTGCAGGGTTTCATGTTTGAACTGTAAGGAAGTGTATATAGAAGACACGGAAAAGGAATTACAGCAGAGGCTTAAACAGCACAAGAATGACGCTAAACTAAAAAACACAGCAATGTTATTTACAAACATGTACAGGAAGAGGCGCATGAGATAAAATAGGAAGGAGCGAAGATACTAGAACAAAAGGAAAGGGTGTTGGTTAGAAAGTGGAAAGAATCTAAGCGAATTGGGGGAACGGGAGATAAAGCGATGAACTGTAGTGGCTTGAGTTTGACATACTGGGAAGAGAAGAGTATTTATTTCAGAAAATTTATATTATTATTTTTATTTAATTGTATTATAAAATTTTATTTAAGAGTAAGTATTTCAGAAAATAAGGACTGTTCTGTATCCCCCAATTTAAAAGTTTCCTTTTTATTATTTATTTATTTGTGACTAATTTATTTGATTTTATGGTATGTATTCATTTATTTTTGCACCTCGATTCAGTTTCCTTTTTATGTAGTATTGCTGTTACACATTAGTCATGGCGTTATAGTTGACAAGGAGTGTGCGGCCTGTGATTATTAAAAAAAATAGTTTTGAAAAGTAAATGATTTCTGGGACGTTATTGGCGGAAGATGTATAAAGTATCTCTTGGACTTCTGCTGCTTATTAGGAACTAATAATGTTGATTAGTGTCTCGTCTGAGGAAGGTGTTGTTAGAACATCGAAATTGTAACGCTTGCTCTATGTTTTTTTACAATTAAGTTATATGTAATAGCCTTGTTTTAATTAAATTAAGTGTGGATACAAAGCTTCAATATAGTTATATTCACATTGGACTTTTCACAACAGTAGTCAACATTATGTCCTTGTCGATGTCCTGTACCTGACATTGTTTATAAAATGGTCGCTTGAAAAAGCTGCACTGAATCCAGTTTGCACCTGTCTTGCTTTTGACATCTTCTGAATACGAAAACTACATTTCCTACACATCCAGGCATCTTCATATATGTTTGAAGAAGAAGTGGCGTTCACTTCCAAAAGTCCTGGAGAAAAGTAATATATTTCTCACAGTTTTAGATAAGGCTCACAGGCTTGAAATTGACTGAAAAACCGTAAGGTCTGTGCTAAAACACTGATAGAGTTCTAAACTTTTCTGCCGTTGAAACTTTTTACAGATCCTTGTGCACGCAGCAAATGAACATTAAGCATTTTCCAAGGTTTTCACTTAATGTTAATGTAACCGTAAATAATAAAACGAAGTTTCTCCTATATTTCTGATCACTGACTGTTTTTTGCTAAAGAGAGCTGGACATGCTACGGTTAGTGGATTCAAAATAGAAGGCATAGCAAAAGGTAAAAGTGCTAATACAAAAACCTCGTCGTAGCTTCGAAATGGAACGGACCATTCGGTGACAGGTGTCGTAAGAATTATCACCAAATACCCGATATCATCAAGTAAATTTTCCTTACCCTACCTGTGAAGATTAAAGAGACCAAACCAAGAAATTTTAACATGCAAGGGGAAACAGAGCCACTAATGACGTTAAAAACCAATTTTAGACAATGATAATGTTAATGATACTTTTTATTAATTTAACTAATTATTAGTAGTTCAAATTCTGTAAACTCTCAAATTTCGTATTGTTTTCATTAAGGTTATAAACAAATATGTGTAAGCTTGATCTCATTAAAAAGGGCGGAAATTTGTACCTGATTTATAGGAATTGCTGCTCATAAATTCCCACAGTTTTATTTGCACCGTTTTTAAAGTACTAAATGAAAAAGTTCGAAGGAGAGCAGGTCTCTATGTAATTTCAACAAAGTTCAGTACCTAACAGATATATATGGACGGCCATAATATTTTATTAAATATTTTCTAAAAAAAATGTTATGAACTGATAGAAGACACAAAATGCATTACTTCTGTCCCTATTCAAGCGTGAATTTTATTTAGCGTAAAATCTTTTCTAATGAGTAATGACAGGCCAAGGCTAATACGGAACTTTGAAATAGAGCCCAAAGTGCAGATACCGTCCATAAAATTAATTTTTATCCTTAACATTTTTTAAATAGAGCCTTTCTGCTCTGATGCTATTATCTTGTTTATCTGATTGAGATGGATGAATGTCTCACACAAATCAGTTCTTCTTAGTTCAACGTAACTAAAGATTACAGTAATTAGCTTGTATGCTAAAAAATTATATGAAAATGATATTCACTCAGAACCAATCAGACGCGAGTATACGCGTAAAGATGAAAGTTTCCGTCTCCCCTTTTATGTTTTCCATTCTCTCTCGCATCCTGTGATTTGCTGTCCTACGAATTGACAGCACTACTTCTACATAAAAATGGCAAGAGATTCCTCAAGAACAATCACTTTAATATTTGACTAGAACAATAATTTCGCTCGCTCTGCCGAGCCATTTGTCATCAGAAACAAGAAACCAGAAGTACGTAAGACATTAAAATTATTTAAAAACTTATTGGTAACATTCAGCAAAAGACTTGGATGCTTATGGAGTGAGAGACACACACACAGTCACTTAGATCATCTCGAATAATGTCTGTGCCGAGTTTGGTGTGGATACAATTTCAAATATGGAATTTTAATGATAGGTTAGCAACACTCATAACAGTGCTGCCCGGACAACCTGTATGACCTTATCCAAGTATTTGATGCATATGTATGCAAAACATGGTATAAACCAATGCAGATACGTCCAAAGTTATGAAATCAATATAGAATTTTGAATTTTACAATTAGTTTGCCAACAGTGATAACTTCCGTGTCAAGAGCACCTCTATTACTTACCTGTCCTAGTAGCAGATACACATGCATGCAAAGTTTGGTGTAAATCAATCGACGTGTGTAGATTTGTATGAGTGAAATACAAACAAAGATGCACAACTTTTATAGACAGTATATAGATCAGGATAGGAATTTTGCTCATTCTCTTCATCCGCTCAATCATCAAATACATATATGAGGATGAAGAATGAACGACAGAACTGATTTCAGCAGAAGTTGGCCAACTAATGCAATTGAATTGCACTTAGGCTTCAACCACGCTAACATGTTAAAACATGTACTGTTTCCAATGTAACAAGACTTAATTGAGTTTCTGGAGCATTGCATTAAATTTTCAACTACTGGCTCATCTCAATTCTGTGGAAATTGAAGTAATAAGGAAAGCTATGTTCTTGTTTTTAGTTCATGCTTTCACATGCGATTCGTCGGTGAATTTCTATCACACTTTGTATAGTTTTGAAAAGAAGGTATGAGACCCTTTGAAAAAAATGTCAATGATCAAACTAATATAATTTGTTAATCTTAGTAAATGAAGACAAAATTCAGAAAGATTAGTAGCGAAGCCTGGAGATATACAGGGTTGACAGAGTCTACCCACTTTTTAAAAAGCATTATTTATTATTTTGTTTTTACTGGTAATAAGTACTGATTTGATTTAGCCCTTTATCACTGATATAGCAGCTACTTTCATCTTATAATACTTTATGTTATGTTTAACAACAGAGCAAATAACATTATACAAGCATAATAATCTAAAACATTGCAAATGATTCTACTTGCTCTAAAATGGCGGATTAGGTTGTTCGCGCTTTACTAGGGGCTCTGACTGGACTGCGATCGGAAGTAGCTGGCAGCAACAACATACATGTCAAGTAAGGGAAACTTGAACTCTAGACACTCTTCCAAGTGTCTCTTTTGGCTTATGATTTCGAGTTGGGTTGTGTAGTGACACATACATATACACACATACACAGACATTCACATACATAGAGAGAGAGAATGTGTGTGTGCTTGTGTATGTGTTTCACTATACAGTGAAGAAGTACACTTCCCTGCAAAAACAAGTCTACCCTCGAACGCGCTCCAAAGTGCATGTGTGATAGATGCATCTACAGCCACGAGAGGGACTTTCCCGCTCGAATAGCTCTGGTTGTTGAATGCACTTCATTTTATTATTGAATAAGACTTTTGGCGTTGTAAGCATTTTTCTGAAAATTGCTGTCTGTGACAATACACAGTGGCAATGAAAATTTTGAATTGTTAATCAATTTTATTTCCTAATTTTCCCCAGTGCCTTCTTTTGGATAGAAAGAGATGTTTTATATTGAGGCAGTCTTACTTGAGTGGATGCTTGCTGCTTTCAGTGTAGCCAAATTATAAATTTTGTAACCAAATCCAGGTATTTTGACATTCATTCAACTACTGAATATTCTAACTTTTCAATTGTTAATGTAAAAAATTGTGAATTTTGTATTTTGGGGCAATTTTGATAAATGAATGGTGTCGGGAGAAAACAGAGAATGTCGATTTCTAGCGATTTTGTACTGTATAATTTATTTTATAGGGGAAACTGGAACTAGTAAACTGTCATAGAACGAAGGGTTAAAACTCATAAATAAACACAGGAGACAATATTACATATTTGGTGAGCCGTTTAAACATTAGGCGATTAAGGAATTAGAATTTGATTTTCTCAAATCTGTTTGGCAAAAGAATATTCCTTGTATTTTCCCGACATTCTTCAACTAAGGACTTCAATACGTCTCCATTCAATTGGCCTTAAATGTCTAAAATCCACGAATATTCATGTCCCAACCAGGATTGGAACCCAGATAATTGGACGCCTCCTACGGTGGTCGGTTTGTTGATCTAGAATTTCAGCCACATTATGCTCATACCCAAGCAACAAAATCGTAAAGATCTTTTCAATGGTAGCATAGCATTTTAGCTTTTTCCTTTGCATTTGCTGTTTTCGGTCATCTACAGTTTACAATACCATCTGAATTCTGCGGGAGTGTACACATTTATTTTTTCATGTTGCGTGCATATCCTGTTACGGTAGTGACTTATATGCAGCGTCAAGTACTATTGTGTTGTGTGGATGTGAATTTGTGTTGTAAAAGTGTTTATTATGAGTTTATGTGCTTTGTGCACTTTTGAAAACGCATAACGTTAAGCAATCGGGTTGTTAGATGGTTACATTGCTGATAAAAAAAAAGGACTGCTGCGTAATATAGTAGCAAGACGAAAATATTTGTTTTACTTTTGACTTTTTGTTGTTCCACAGTGTCTACACATTTGTTTATCTCACGCTTCGCCGCTGATAAAGGCATGTGAAATCACAAATGAAAAAAGGTCATGAGATTTCTACGGTGCATATAGAGGTATAGCTAGTCTTTATGAAAAGCGAAAATTAAATACAATGTTTCCGAAATTTATAAAAATTATCTCTCAAATGCCGAACTTGACTTCATAAATATTTGACACTCTCCAGTTTTGGAATCTCTTAATCACATATATGTTCGTACATTTCCATTATTCTCATATGCACAAAGAAACAGAAATATTGGTAATTCGAATGAAGTAATTATCTTCATTATTCTCTGTCAAACTTAGGAAACATTGATAAGATAATTATCTGTGTTGAAGGTATTACACCATACAATGACGCATGAAGTGGTGTATTGAAACAGAATCTATTGATCGTTGCCTCAAAGAGAATTCATTTCCTCTATAATGGAAAGCCAGTTATTGTATCTTTGTCCGGTGAGAAGGAAATAAGCATTGTTTTATTAAATTGAAGTGACATCAGTTTGTTACTAGAGCTAGCACCATGTGTCGG
Organism: Lepisma saccharinum; assembly: GCA_022664845.1. Taxonomy (NCBI): domain Eukaryota; kingdom Metazoa; phylum Arthropoda; class Insecta; order Zygentoma; family Lepismatidae; genus Lepisma; species Lepisma saccharinum. The sequence goes on from JAGDQP010000217.1 coordinate 27,723, forward strand.
TTCTCACATATTTCTCTATAATTGCTAATGTCTGCTACGTGCTATTATAGTTGTTATAATATTATCTGAGAATTTCATCTACATAAGCTATTTATTTGTGGAGGGTTAGATTTAAACGTTAGATCAAATGAACTGTCACAGTGCATTGATGATGCATTCAAATGAACACTCCTGTAGTACTAGGTTTCGGTGTTTAGAGGAACACGAGTTACAGGACTTCAAAGTTTGGAAAATTTTGCACTGAACGCCTGCGTGGTAGGCAAAACTTCATACATATGTGTTGAAGTTGTGCATTTGGCATTTACTTTCGCATGCCATGTTGCGCTGAAGATTGGTATGTTAAATTGAAGTTATTGATGAAGTTGAAGTGGTAATTAATTACACTGGTCACTGCCAAATGCGAATATTGTATAAATACAGGGTGACCCAACGGAGAGTTTCCATTTCCTTTATTTTGTAACCGATTGATTTCCAGGAAGAATTCCGGGATACATCACTTTTAATTTTAAGGAGATATAGTCTATTATTGTGGTAAGACATTGCATGGTGCAGCATTTTAATACATTCTTTTGTGGTTTAGTGACAAAAAGTGATATTTGTAAAATGACAACATGGGTAAAGCGATAGATCATGTGAATGGCCTTCCACTCTATTAAAAAAATGATCATTTACTAGTTTCATTAAATTGAGTGTTTAGCCCTGATTTTTAATACGCTGTAAGTAGGTATATGAGGTAACATTTTACACTATTTAACGTTATGATTACTCCAACTGCCATCATAAGTAGAAAAGAACTCCTGAAAATATAACTGTGATAAATAACGCATGGTCTTACTTACTTTGTGATCTAATGACAAAACATTTGATTTTCTGAATATAAAAAACTAATCAAAAGACAAAGCCATTTAAAATGATTTAAACTCTCTTTTTTAAAAAATAAATAGATTTTCTCAATATTGTTGAACTCTTTCTGATAAAGCGCGATTGTAACTGTTAAATATTCTTGACTGTAAAACTGTAAGGTAAACTTTACTATAGTGAACGTTATTCATGCTCTCTCTCTCCCACAACAAAGTTGACTAGATTTTAATTTAAGGAAACTGAATGTCTTGCACTTAGATCACAGATTAAATTGACTTGACTTGAATTATTTTTAACGGACTGCACCGCCAAGTTTCATTCGTCACATCACTCGTGTGGTGCAATATGTAGAAACTCCGCAAAATTTCAGTCAAGGTGTCTGGCAGCAGGATTTGGATCCGCGTGCTTTCTCTTCCGAAAGTTCACCCAGAACCTGTCTGAATGATGCAAATTTGCAAAGCGACGTAGCTCGGGTGGCAATATTCTTTTGTTACTTTCATACGATGTGTCTATATACTCATATATTTTAAAATCATATTTTAATATATATTTTTAATATGAATTTCTTTATACTAAAATAAATACTTTCCTGCAACGAAATTGAGTTTGACTGATTGCAGCGAACTTTAGAGTTCGCGACACAAACATGAGCTTGAGAAAAGTATCTTAATACCAAAATAACTCGAAAAGGTAATAAAAAAAACTTTTTAAATACATATTTTTCTTAAACAATTTTTATTAAAATGTAAAAACTAATTTTGTTTATGAATAACTAAAAAGAAAACCATGGGGCGCGCAAATTAAAGAATTTATAAAGTGACTGTATATGAGAGCGTGCCACATGCTTTTCTTTTTAGTCATGGATAAACAAAATTAGTTTTACTTTTTTAGTACAAATTGTTTAAGAAAAGTATGTCTTGAGAAGTTTTTTCTTTTAATTATTTTCTTCAGACTTACTTTTCGGCTGCTGCCAAAGGTAACTCCATAATAACAAAAAGGGAAGAAGCCGCACTGCCGCGTTGCGGAGGGAGGTGGTCAACAAGTCCTATATGGAACATATAAATAGATAAAAATGAGTTACTGTGAAACCCAGACAGTATCACAAGATAAATCGGCTCTAAGTTTAATTTTAAAGTTTTTTCCGAGTTTGTAAATATGAAGGAATTTCATGATTGAAAGGATCGCAATTTGGAGAGGAACTTGGTTCTAGAGACCTGGCAACGCTATTTGCATAGCGGCCGCGTTGTTTTGTTTTCACATGCTGGAAGAATTTGCTGAAATTGTATGTAAGTGATGCTTCTAGAAGGGCCTTTAAAGTTCCTCTCTGGGAGGCTAAAAATTCTAATTATGCTATTGCAAAATATACTCTGAAAATTGAACACTAAAATATGCAGTTTATCTTTAAGAAAGATAGCCCCAACTTACTAATAGAAAAAAGCTTAATCAACACAGCACAAATTCTGAGAACATTAAGCCGAAAATCGTGTCGGGGTAAAAGTTAATAACGATACAAGAGCTCGGCAAACTTTCCCTTAATATAAATGTGATGGTTTGCATGGGAAAATAAAATATTTTTAGATCCTTATTAAGTATATAAACAAATAAAAAGTAACTTTCTTCTCTGCAGTTTCAAACAAACAGTAGAGCAAAAGCTTCCTATCGACATATGTGCAGTGTCCAGTCCAAAGACGACTATCAAGCCATACAATGAAAAATAGAGAAGAGTGAGGGCTAAAGTTGTCTGAAAGGACCTACCATTAAGGCAACACACTAAAAATGTTGAAAAGGAAGGTAGTGTATTTATCACGTACTGTACTTCGCACAAAATGACATAAGTACAATTTGTCCAAACGTATTTAAAACATCATGTTAAAAATACTATCAAAAGGGTCAGTGTTTCAAACAACCATGCATTTCTTGCATACACTTCAGGTCAGAGAACAATAAATAGCAGAAACAGTTAACAAAATATGTTGAATGCTCTTCCTTCCTTACACCCCTTGTAAAATAATGGACTAAAACAAAATATAAATAGCGGAAATTACTGAAAGTAAATAAAATCACTATGTATAGAACATAGCTGGTATAAGATTACTTTATAACTAAAATCATTGAATGTAGTGTTAATAATACTGAAGAGAAGCTTATAATACATTTGTAAATATAGAATAGTATAGTAAATACAGCTTCATTATTAGTAGTACTAATATTCCAATAATGTAAGAAAGAGGTTTTCACCTAATGAAATGTATTTATTTCCGTAGTAGAAAATATTAAGATTTATTTTAATATTATTTTACAGATTACATTCCAACAAGAAACCTGTATGTATATCCTTGAAGCTATGAAGATTACCATATTATGAGTAATGAAGATAACCATATTACAAAATGAATCTGCGTTAATTGTAGCTGTATGGTGCTGCATGTATCGTTTTGATGTTGCAGCTACGATAGGAAATAGCTTGATTCTTCCTCATATTAATAATGTCAAAGTTGCAGAAGTTGTGAATTCTATTTGTTCAACTCATTTTACCCAGGTAAAAGACTTGTATATAATTGTTTCACCGAAATCAACTGTAAATATTTATAAGTTATTTAGAAGTGCTTATGTTCCTCTAACAATTCAATACACTACAACTTCCGCACAAAATTTTACAGATTCTTTAAGAAATCAACAATCACCCAATGATGATTCTGGTTATATTTTCTTCATGGAGAGAATTGAGACAATTGTTAAGTTACTAACATATACCCAAAACTTTAGACACTGGAACAACAGGGTAAAGTTTATAATTGTTATCGAAGAACAGTTCACGGACAAAAGAGTGTTGCAAGATATTTTTATTGCACTTTGGGTAGAAAAGATTATAAACGTTGAAATTGTCTACACAGAAGTGTCACCCCGACGACGCAAAGCTTGTAAAAGCACCTTGTACAATGTAGTATCTTATAACCCTTTCCTACGTGCTGAAGTATCACCAAGGCATAAAGGTGTTCAATTTGAAATAATCAGAAGAGATATATCCAAACCTGCGTCTTTATTTAATAACAAGATAGAAAATGTTCATCGGTATCCATTATACATTAGTGGATTAAACGTGCAAGGCTTTAAAACGTTCATACGAAACGAAGATGGGACGTTAAATCGAACGTCTGACTTATTGGTTTCAATTATCCAACACATGAACTTTACACCTGTACTGGTAGAGAAGTATAAGAATCGAGAAGTCAACATTCAGCTTAAGAATGGTACATGGGTTGGACCAATAGGGGAGGTCGCTACATCGTATGCCGACATATGTTCCTTCGCAATGTACTTATTAGGACAGCGTCATAATGTTGTCAAGTATTGCAGAATATTTCATTTCAGTGGACTTGCATTTGTGTCTCCGTCAGCAAATCGTGTCGCTCAGTGGAAAAGTCTTCTGTTGCCCTTCAATAAATATTTATGGCTAGCAGTTCTAGGATTGTGCGGTTATATTGTAATTTGTAATCATTTTGCTCAACATGTAGTGAGAAGAAAACATGCACCTCGTACCGTATTTGAAAACTTGTTATACGTTCTTGCAATTGCATTACAGATAACTGCACCTGAACCCGACCCGAGAGTGTTAAAATTTATTCTCATATTACCGGTTCTAGCTTTCCTTGTCATCAGTTCTTTATACAGAAGTTCGTTAGTAAGCTATATGATAACTCCAAAATTTCACCCAGATATTGACACTTTTGACGATGTACTGAACTCTGAATTTAGTGTTGGATCACTACCTCAGTTTATTCCAAGTAAAATTCAAGACATTGATATAAGATTTAAGAGTCTCATTTCAAAAGTTCGAGTGAGTAGCGATATCATAGGCTTGGTGAAGTCTGTTGTGTATCAGAGAGACAGGATTGCATTGTTCCCTCTTCTAGGTGCCCTGCTGTTACAAGAGCGTTACAGGTCAGCTGACGGTACACCTTTAATACATGTTGCCAAGGAAACGTTTCTAATACGTTATGGATCTTACATTGTACCAAAAAGTTCTCCCTACCTACAACGTTTCAACAACATCATTGACAGAATGGTTGAAGCTGGTCTTCGTCACACCAATTTTATTGATAATATTAGTTACTCTAGAGAACGCCACTTGAAAAGTACAACTGGCAACCGTGAAGCGCATATATCACTTTCTATACACCATTTACAGGCTGCATTTTATTTTTGGATTTTGGGTATCTCCTTCAGTATTTTTAATTTTTTCCTAGAAATTGTATTAATTTCTACTTTTGTGCAGAGATTTCTCATTAGGTCATTCAAATTGACACGCAGGTCAAACAAAACGGAAGTTTTGTATCACGGTATGAACAGGAACCAATCTTGAAATCTGGGAAGAGAATGTTAAACTGTGGTAAAGTTTACAGCTACTAAAAATGATGGTCGGCCAGGGCCAAAGCTACGTAAAGGCCATAAATAAGTTTAATTAAATTATATATTATGCTCGTCTTGAATAATGAAGTGTAAGTATGTATTATCACCTTTACTCTTCATGTGTTTAGATTTCAGAGATTTAATCGGGTAAGAAAAAATAGACCTATCAAGATGATTTTACATGTATTTTAGCATGAATTCGTAATGTTAATTCTCTTGTATAGTTAAACTTTTCTTTCAATATTTTCAATAATACTGTGGTTCAGAATAATTTTTTATATTATTTAGTCATGTATACACTGATAATCTGAGTATGCGTATGGTTGAACTGAATTTAATTCAAATTATCTTTATTGAAGTGGCGATGTTCAGCCTATGTCGTCGAAATTGATTTGAATTGAAATGATCATTATTGAAGGTTCAACCAATGGCGGTTCAAGTTCTGGCACTTAATCCTCGTCTGATGAAATTTACAGAAACTGATTACCATCATGTGCAAACGATATGAACAAAATAAAGTTCAATGTTAAATGGAATAGCTAAATATTAAGATGGTATCAAAATGATAATTGAAGGCCACAGGATACGAACGCGCTTTTCCCACTTTAACGATTTTACAAGAGAGCGTTTTAAAATGTTATAATCAGTATTACGAACCCTGCAGATCAAATAAAAGTATGCTTGTAATAAACTACGTATATTCTCTTCTTGCAGGATCATTTGTTGAAAAGACTATTCAAACAGCAAATAAATGGCACTCTTATATTAATTAGGAAAAATGGACTAAGACGTCTTATGCCTGTGGTCTTCAGTTCCTCAATATACTGGAAATACGTTGTTGAATAGGTGAAACCAAGATCTAATATGAAGAACATAAGGCGTAAGATATGCATATCTGTCTGAGGGCTAATGAATGGTGTTACTACTGTTATTACTTCCATTGCAACTAGCACACACATAAAGATAGGGGTAGACGATTCCGAATGTAATAATATGAAATTGCCTTAGTCAGAACACATACATATGTATATATATTAGAGTGGCCCTTAATTATATGGAGGAAAATAAATTTCGGAATTTCTTTACTCTCATGCCCCTAAAATGGTTCCAATGCAGACCAAAGTAAAACATGAGAAAAATTAGATCAATTGAATAATATTAAATGGTGCCTCAAGCGGCCAAAAGTTTTGAATACATTTTTAGTGTACAATATGAGGCATAGGTCTGTAATGGACCCTTGTAAGTTGGGAACAGCTGGAGAAAATAAGACCATATCTTGAGTAGGGCTAATCGAGGCAGGACCGCACCCGATTCTGTGTAGCAAAATCATGGCGGCCATATTGAAGTCCTCCATTTTGGATTCAGTTTAGTTAGTATCTGCTTTTAGTTTCCAACCATTATTCTTCGGAATAATTTAGTTTGAAACACGAATGGTAATTAAATAAAAATAAACCAATTTGTATGAGATTACATTCACTGAAACACAACACCCGCTTTTTCATAACCTTCATGGACTGACAAGAAAGTTATAATAAAATTGTGAAATTTGCAACACTCCACAGGATTTTTGTATGCGTTAGACAGAACACATCCAGATTAGTCTCACTTCAGTGGAACTAGAAGGGAGATGCTTCTACAGTCGACTTATTGTGAAATATAAAGTTAAATTCAGGTGTGTCTTACTTATTAATCATCAACTCCATGGAGCTCATAATAATACTATTTTACTTTACTTTCGGTTTTCTATAATCATGAGGAGAATCCCAACATTGAACACTTCACTCGTACTTTATTGTAGAATTCCATTGTCACTAGAAGGAATTTGGCAACGAAGAAAGGAAAAAATAGTCAACTCCATGAAGATTACTCTATATTTTGTAAATTGAATAAATAAATAATACAGTTTTAATCTCTGAGTACTTTCAAAATGTTCCCAAAGTGCCTTCAAGATTCCTAGAAACTAAATCTTTACAATTTAAAATAGATGAATATTTCTTTTACTATCCATGAGGCCCTATTTCTCAAGAATTACCCATGCTGCAATAGAATCCTCAGGGTTCCAAGTGATTCATTCAGTGTAAAGGTAGTTGAACCGTGAACATATTTAAATCCATGTTCTTTGTATGCAAGGTTTTATTCTTACTTCTTTGATCTACAATACTCACAAATTCAAGAGAATATAATTGTTTCAAAAGAAAGGAAATAATATATTTTATGTCCTTTCTTTTTCGTTGACCGGGATATTTATGCATCCTTAGAATTAATTTCGGGCAATCGGAACCCGTATGTTGATTCCCGCACGGTCTCGGATTTTCGGGACGAATAGCAACTCTACGCTTGAGGGCACCTTAATGTAAACTTATTGAAATGAAATTTTGTATAAAACACTTTTCTATGCGTTGGAACAAGATTGTAGTTTGGGAGCAAGTTATTTCACACATACACTGAAAACAACGATTTTATTTTAAAAAATTGTAAAAGTTGAAAATACTTTTAAGTTTTATATAATTCTTAATAATGCCACTGAACAATACTAACGTTTTCAATTAACTAAAACATAATTATTATAATACATTTTAAAGCACCAATGTCAGAGGTGTGAAATTAATTTTGCGAAATCATCTTTTTTATATAATCGGTTATTTAACATATTACAAGTGCCGCAGCGGATCATTTGTAATGAAAAACAAGGATCATCCTTTCAATTTGTATTCGAATGGAAACAGCTGATTCCGACCGGAATCCAAAATTTTCTACCACACACGGTTTTCTTTTTCGGGAACATTGTTCCCAAATTTATCACAAAAATCTACGAAACAAGCCTGATTGAAATATTCTCAAAATTTTTGTATTATACACTTTAGTGAAGGTAAAGATGATTGTGAATGAAGTGTCGAGAATCCAAAAATTACTGATACAGTGAACTTTGTTTCGCATTAAATGTGATTATCATAAACGATTTGATAAAATACTTGATTTGGTTCTGTACATTTTAAGAATATTTTAGAAGAGTTCTGCATGTAGTTGACATCAGTAACGTCTGTAATTAGATACTAATAGTGGTCAACTAACATTCTAGGTGACCATTTTCCCTTGTGTCTTTTGTTCAGTAGAGAAATGCCATGGTAAAAACATTCTACGTGTTCATTACTCACATTCCCTGATTTGGCAAAACATAAGGAAAGATGGGAGCATAGGAAATTATTTTTTTATTGACAGATTACATACACTCCAAATTTCTATATTTACAGCATGTTCTCAATACGTTGAATATGCCATTAAAATGTATTTCCAACATCAGACCTAGACTTCTTCCTCCTGACAGGGACGTCGTGAGTGTTGAGCACCGCCATTGTTTTTATCAGGATACTTCTTCGTAGCGAAGCGATATATGGGAAAGTGCTCACATAGTTTGTTAGCCGACTATTATTGGCACCAGGTACCTTCCTGTTGTTGACTATAAGCGGAAGTTTTCCAGATTATAAGAACATTGAGTCAAATCAAATGGTCTTTCCATATTTTTCCATGGCAATCAGGAACACGTTTACTGTAGGTTATTGCAACTTCCAGACTTAGATTCTTCACACATATTTGTACCTCTAAGGTAAAGTACATTACGTCATCTTTCGCAAAACTCGAAGTCAGTTCATAAATTTGAGCACGTTCTTTTACATTTTTGCTACATAGTGTTGTGTTAACAATTATATTGTTAATTCTTCTACAGTGCAATAAATGATATAGTTGCGTGTACTTCCAGCAAGAGCATAATCAAATGTTCGAAACTCTATACTGACGTCGAGGTTGATGAGAAAGTGACATAGTGCAGTTTTTCTCGGAGGTACAGATATTAATCTTTATAACATTACATTACGTAAAGTGTTATGCAAATATTTCAAGTAGAACTGTTTAATAATTTTTGTGACAAATTTTAAGACCAGTTTCCGAAGAAAACCACATGTTGTAACAAATTAGATTTCAGCGTAGATTCAATACAAATTCACTTGTTTTCGATCGAGTGCAAACCATAAGTTGAAATGTATTTATCACAATTATATGGCTAATAATAAGAGCTTTAGGACACTTAAGAATATGATGTTCTTTTTAGTATAGGTGTGATTCAGGTTCTTTGTCCCGAACTTGGAGTACGCACTACTGCGTATGACTGGACGTGCCCTGCACTCATGTTCTGCAGAGCAGTGTTTGGATACAGAAGTACGGTTCGCATGGGCACTACACCGAAAGCAAAAGGTACGGAAAAGCAGAACAGTGTGATTGCCAGTTTCTCCACCACCACCCCCAGCAGCACAATCTTGATCGTCAAGTAACACTGTCCTACTTCAAAGAACAAGGTGTGTGTGTGAGAAAGATCAACCGAGTCATTGAACGGTTTCTGGAAACCGGTAGTCTGCGATACAACACAATTTCAGACCCCCAGACCCACATGTAGCCGCAGGATGATGGAAAAACGAAGATGTTTGTAAAAGAACCAAACCTGTCAATGCTACAAGCTGAAACTGAACATTTGGCAAACGGAATGAAAAAACGGGAAACAACCGGAATTCGGCCACAAAAAAAGAAAGTGGCTAAAATACAAAAAGTAGAATTGGAGAAGGCGAAGAACAATTGTGCAAATTCGTTTAAAAATGCCATACTGTAACTTTTTCTTCAACATTAATGATGAAACAGAAGTCGAATGGGACGCCTCAGAGATGAATGTTAATGAATATGTCTCTATTGTTCCAGGTTACCAAACCCCTATAGAAGCCATGGTACCGTACACTCAGTCAATCAAAATCTGGTCGCACTCTTTAGCAGCTCTTAGAAAGTTTAAATCCAGAAATTCAACTATGTGGCACCCTCGCAACAACATGAGTGAACACTCCGCGGGTTTTAATACGATGGGCTTATTAGTGCAGTTTTAGAGTACTAGTCTTTGCGAAGAAAATAATGTTTAGTATTGAAACATATGTGAACAAAAGTAATTAGAATTATTCTTTTGTTATTATTGCCCATAAAAAAATTATAATACAGCGATGTTGCTACGTCCATAATAGTTAGCGATGAAGTTTTGCTTATTCTCACTTGGAACGTTAAATACTGTTTTTGAAATTTTAACAAATTATACAACATGGTTTTCATGTGTATAGAATCTAACAAAATAGATGCACGAAACACTGTAAATGAAACAAAAATCAGTTTTATATAATTTTTACTATGCTTTTATTTCAGTAAGAGTTAAGCTTGAAGCCTGTCTATCTGATGTTTCTCGTGCCCATGTGCTTCGTCACGTTACTTTCCCCTCTTTTTGTCCATAAAGCTGGCGACCCGAGTTCGAATACCGAATTATGCTATTCTTTTCTCACGAAGTTCCGTCATCTATGTTAGTATTATTTTCATTCCTGTCAAATGCAAAGGAACATGTACTAACATAAATCTGACAACGATTACCATTCCTTTAATATAACCATTTCAAAGTTTAGTCTAATAATTATATCAGTAGTTCTAATAGTCATATCAAAACGTTTAGGAAGAAGCAGATTAATCGAGGCCATATTCGCTGAATCCAAATTTGAAGTCAGTTTTTCTGTATCTGTTTTAGTTTAACCGCTAGCCTTTATTACAGATGAAGGAATCAAAATTAAGAGATCCAATATTTTAAGGTAGCTAACAGACAGAACATACCAGATGAGCAGAAGAAATTAACGGAGCTTTCTTGTTCTCGCTCGATCTAAATCCACATTATTCTCACCTAAGAGATATCACTGTTCCTTGATTTTTGGTAAATTATATTATTTTAGAATTGCATTTCTTTTTGTAAACTTTTATCAGGCTGCATTGAATGGACAAAGAAGCAATTTCTTAGTAGAATGATAATAGTTCCAAAATACAAGCTATGCAAGCTGCATTCCTCCTACTTTCTAAGGTAAGTTAGAGTTTTATAAATGAGGTTCACGTATATTATTTCACCCAAATGCATCTTAATCAAATGAATAAAATATTTTACGATTTGGGGAAAAAATATATATTTGCTTAGGTGGAAAGCAAACCTACGATTCTCATTGTAGAAAGAACACCTAGCTAATCAAGCTAATAACCCCACCAGCAATCTGTTGTTATCTAACATTCCAGCATATCAGTTTATTCTTATTGCTTACACTCATTTCGCTTATTTGTGTTTTCCCCTTTGTTCTGAATATGATTGTTGTAACGTCACTTCGCATCTTACGAGATGTCCATATTCATTTTGTGAGACCCCCTAATAGTTTATTTTATAAGATTATCCTTTGGAATTAGTAATGTTAAATGTGTCTATGAAATTATATGCCGAAGTTTTTGACATATGTAAATTTCTAAGATACCTAAATGCATTATTTTGAGTTAAAACTTTTGAAACAGCCTGTAACTACCAAAGATATTATACATAATTAGAAATATATACCAAAGACTTTCAAAGTATATAGAAATTAATTTACCAAATTATTCAAAACCTCTATGGAAGGTAGTGTAATTTTATTTTAACATCTATGACATGTATGTATATAAACAGCGCAATCTATACGTAAATTCAGATATTCTTTAATCCCGAAGTGGAACCAGCTCTAAATAAAGGTGCTAAAGATAATCTAAATTTCTTGTTTTATTTGTGTGTTTTGTTTTTGTTTACATTATCCTTGATATATATCCCTCGGTCTCCTGTAGTAGGAGACGGACCACGTTTCCATATACACTATCGAGTCTATTTCATATATGTTCCCCGGGTTGTGTAGTAGGGCTCTCGAAAAGATCGATATGCCGACATTGGTATCGGTATTACACATACCGAAATATCGATATACCGAAAATACCGAAATGCAAACAAAAGAGGATATAGTTAACTTCGTTGAGAGGGTAACCACACTTTAAGTTTTACGTACGTACGTCACGCTTGTTGTCTCTATTTAGCTGTTATCCGATTTACTTCTTATTTCGCACAAAAGTGGATATTATTTACAGAATATGTTATTATATGCTGAATATTCCATGTTGTTTTAAAAACATGCATACATTCAAGCCCCATTAATCCGTCACCAATGGGACTGAGAGTATCGCCAGAATGCAAGAAAGGTAGGATTATCAGAGAAGCACAAATATTTAATACAGTTAGTGCTCCAAAATCAGTGATTACGCTTTTTCGTTGCCATGATGGGGCGAGTACACTACACTGAAAACCGATATTAACACAAACCAACTGTACAGTTAGTCAAAACGTTACTACGTTAACGGAACCACTCGTAAAGTAAAGCATGAGAATGCACTGGTAAAGTGTCCCCAACTAACTGATTCAACAAAGTACATAATATTTCGAGAAGAACTACAGACGTGCGCCGACATTCCTCAACGTGCGCCATGGTCGAATTATGCGGGTCGACTGTATAACTGTGACGCTTGGTGTCCTGTTGTTGGTGGTATAGCAAAGACGAAATTCAACGGATTATAGTGGTAGTGCAAGACCGATCAGAGAATTGACAGGATAAAAATAAACATTTAAATATTTACCTAGCACATCTGAAGCGAGAAAATTTTAATGTTTTACAAACGATCTGTTCCCTTCATAAAAAGAATAGTCAAAAATGCAAAGCGAAAGAATGTCAGTTATTTTGTAGTTCATTATCTTCATAAAATAAGATTTCTTGAATTCTGAGCGCACCTATAAAATATTTGAAATTGAATAATTAAAACGAATGAGAATGGAACTAAATGCTATTTAAAAACCCGAAGGAAGATGATATTTAATTACATTTCTTGTGTGAACACGCCTCTTCTTATCTAAATATGCAATACTACATGGCTAATATTTAGTCTACTCCATCATGAGGATAATTGTCATTTGCAAATTAATTAACTCAATAACCTTGAGCAAATAGCGAATTATTTGCTTGAATTGAACCTAATCTACACATGCTTATGTTGAGGAAAAACTGGCAAAATTGCTGAAACCGTTGTTTAAGTATATTATTTTAAAATTGTATAAATTCAGCGTACACTTATAGATCAACCGATTTTATAATTTCATCGATCGATACATAGATTGCCAGCCATAGTTGCGAGTATCGAACGCGAAAGTGTAGCTAATATTGACATTCCGACTGATGTGATATGTATGATGGATTATATAGGAATCTTGTAACATAATCTGATCAACATAAAACTAAAAATAATCAGTTAATTAAAGTTGAAGAGTACAGAAAAGAAGGGGAAAGTTCATTAAAAAATGAATCTCTACTCGTAATGACACTTCACCATTAGAAAAGTTCCAATCCAAAATTGCAAATATTTCGCAATTTCAAGCGTTTTGTTAGAATAATTATAGGGAGGAAATTGGAGAGTAACACTTTCAAATGTGTGTTTTTTAAAATAAAAACAGATTTCTTGGACATCCGTCACCTTTTCCTGTACTCTCCAGATGCTTCTGTAAAATCTTATGTCCATTTTGGTCTTCCTGCACTCTTTAAGAGATAGACCGTGCATCAGACGGACGAACGAATTTACGAACATTCAGTCCCCAAAACTAATATTTTAATAAACTACCTCTTGATATCAAACTAACAATAACCTTATTATTAATTCTAACTTTATTCACAAGGCTACGTTCGTAAATAGTTTGACCTAATAAAAGTTTACTCTTATTAAATCGAGAAAAGCGTTGAATAAAAAAATAGGAACCATAAAAGAGGGAATTCTGTGGAAATATAAAGACGTCATTATGGATCAGTGTCGAGGCTGAAGAGAAGGAAGAACATATGATTATAAAGTAATGTTGCAATTGATTTCGAAGCAATCATATCCCATTATGTTTGCATGCATAGTTCATAGTATAAACTCTCCACATGAACTTATGAATTATACATGTATTAGTACTAATTAAGTAGCTAGTTATTATTCCAATAGCCAGTACTTGCTTCTAAAAAATGTAACTGCCTATAAGGTAAGCCATAATATTATCATTTATTTCTCTCATGCAACCATTTTATTTCCATGTTTTGATTACTCGCGTGCAAGGCTATAGTTGCATTGATCGTAATCAGGCGTCACTTATTTTGAGTCGATAAACTTAGATTCCAAATTCATCCGTTACAAACAGCTATCACTAGGTCTTTTAGAGTGTTCTTGGTTTCTGGTCTGGTGAAAACCGATGTTTCATTTTTGAGAAGCAAAATAATGACTGATTGTTCTGATAACATACCTATAAGTTGATGGTAAGAAATACTTTCTTCTTAACTTTTATTGACAAACTATGCTTTACTGAATCATAAGAAATACTCAAAAATGCTAGAAAACTCTTTCATGTCAGTTTAGAAATATAGTTTAGTATGGACAGGTAAATCAAAACCAGTTATTTGTTCCTTGTATTTTAGCGGAGCTAAAATAATTCCTATTTTCATTTGATGTTTTCCGCCTTTAACATTCGTAACTGCATAGAGTGAAAAAAAATCAGATCTGAAGAGTACAGCGAAGTACAGATTATCAAAGAAAAATTATTTTTCGTAAAATGCATTTTAAAGCCTAACTCTTCCATTTACTCATAAGGATTTCATATTCTAAATAGTGCTATAACTTAATGATTATTCGCGCTTTGGAATCAGAATTCTCCAAGCGATTAGCTGCCATTGTGTATTACTTGTTACGAGTTTAAACTCAAATTTCTTAAACTGCGGACACAATCCCTTCTTTTCGTCTACTCTTCATTTGTGTTGTGAAACCATAAATTCTCCCCACCCACCGTTTTTAGTTTCATAAGTTCACAACGTTTATTTTTTTATTTATTTTTTGCTCGATATGTAGTCAGTTTGTACACGTCTCGATAATAGAATTTAAGTGAGATCAGAGTTAAAATTTCAGTTCACCGACCTTGAATTACTCAGAATTTATGAATCTGTAGACATTAGATTTTTGCATATACACTTCTCTGAAATTGGGTAAATTCGGTTACAATTGTCAGTATTTAACTTCACTCCCGCTACCTATACGAAGATTAAAATTGGTGCTAAATATTCCTTTCATTACATTACATCCTTTCACTACATTCCTTTACATTCTCTAAACCTTCAGACAGGGCCCCTAAAATTTTGCTCTAAACTTTTTACTTTTGTACCTTAGCTAAAGAGAAAAGGTGGCTTTTTATTTAGTGAATTACGAACAGCGTTTTGCCAATGTTAGTTCTGGTTTCTACAAAAAAATTCTTAATTTCGTAAAAGAGTGCAAACAGTTAAACATTCAAACTCGGATTTGATTTACATGTACACCCTACTCCAAAAAGGTTGACGGTATTGATTAGGGCTGTTTTCAGCTGAAAATTCCAACTTCAGGTACCTTCGAAAACAGTAAGCCAAAGATGCACGAGACAAAGGATTAAAAAATACCACTCACAACGGATATGAATGGTTTTGTGTTGGTATACCGGAAATTTAGTCATGTGTCTTCAGAAAGGGTTCTGTCAAGGTGTTTATATTAGCTCAGTGGTAGAGCGCGGTACACCCACCCGTCAAGTAATGGTTTCGAATCCCGTGTAGGTCAAACATTTTTCTGTAATTATCCAAGCATGAATAATTAGATTAAATTATTACATTAAAATAAATCAGTTGTATATGCATTCAACAATCATTTCGGGACATAAGAAATTATTATGTTTAAAATATAATATATGAGATTTTTGGTGTTGACAACGTTAGTATATTATATGTGAATGTTAAATACAAATTAAATAAAACGTGTAATTGCAATACATAATTGTAGGTAGTGTGATTGTCTTCAGTTACTTGTTATACGGAGGCTGCTTCTCAGTATTCTTATTACAAAATGGGACTTACGTTCTTAAAAGACAGTATTATAATCGTTAAATATGAGACATTTGCAACGGCATTTATTTCATTCACTGCTAAAATTGTGTATTATTATATCTGCACCTTATACCTCTGATGCGTAATCACAGTTATGCAGAGTAAGATGCACTGTTTATTGTATAATTTGATTAAGGCGGTTTGTTCTAATCATTTGAAATTATTAGCGTTTCTCGTCACACTTTACGCGAAAAACTGGAACATAGATAATTGTATTTTGATGACAAATATGCAGTATTGAGAAGAGTAACCAAAGTTGGACCTAAGTCTCTAAGTAAGACCCCCGTATTATTTCGCCACAAAAGTACTGTTACATGGTGACACAGGATGGAATATAAGCGTACGAAGGCCAACAGTGTGCAGTAGAAGTAGCAATGTCAAATCACAAAAAAAAAAAGGATGTATACTTCGCCTTTTCTCGTTTTCGAGTGAATGGAAGTATTTACACGTGCTGACGAAATAGCGAATGTTGTTAGTGCACTACGCTTCATAAAATTGAACTCCCAATGTCTATGAGATAGTCCACCCAACTTGCGTTTTATATCATATAATACCTTCAGGTATAATCTTATTCTGTCACTTTTGTCTTAGCGAATAACAATTAAAAATCTTGTCTTGCACAGAACTCGACTTCATATCATTTTGGCGCTGGTGTAGAAGTCAAACGCTTCAACCATGAACTATTATAAAGTTGAAGAAAAATTGCCAAGAATTGTCTTATTAAAACATCTCCAGATTGAGTAACGCCAAGTGGACCATATTAAAGTAAATTTACTGCCTGTGTAGGAATTATATTTATTCCCATATGCACAGTGCTTTTCATAACAGAACAAGTCCCTGTTTTTTGCACTCAGCCTTTCCTCCAGAGATTGTCGTTTAAGTCCACAATGTATCCTTTTGTACGTGTAGAAACAGTATTACAAGTTACGTTGTTAAAACAATTTTTCTTATTTATTTAAATTCTTTATGAAAATTATTATTATTATTATTATTATTATTATTATTAGAATAATATGTTATTAGCATTTCGCCTCACACATTACGCGAGAAACTGTAACATTCGTAATTCCATGTCAAATCATCCAATATTAAAAAATGATTGCATCATCATTTTGGAAAAGTTTTATTGTTTGTATACTGGTTGCTACATATCTTAAGATATCATAAATATTATGATGCCCCTCTTTCTCCCGGAGCGGCAATTGTTTCAACATTCCAACAGGCCTGTTTTACTCCCGTAGACATGTACCAAACCTGAATATCTAAAAGACCAGAAGAATTTGCCAGATGAATCAAGAACCGTTGTGTAGCTCTTGAAGTGTACTCTGAATATGTGGAACTCCCTTCTCTGAAAATGAATTCCTTCGTTCCAAAATGTATGCTGAAAAATGGATAACTAATTGAATACAATTGGATTTTTAGCCAATTGAATAGTAGAATAAAAGTTGAATAAAAGTAAAATATGGAAGAGTTGAATGAAACGCTGGATATTTTGTAATAGTTAGACCTACCTACACACAAAAATTCATGGTCCTGGATTGCAGACTTTTTTCTAAGGGGGTTCAAAAAGACAATTTGCGAAAAATGGCATATTTCGGGCTTAAATATCTGAGATTGTCCTCATGAAAATTCTGAAATTTGGCGTCGAAGAAGCTTTGTATATGCCTAACTCGCAGTAAAATATGAAACTTGTACTTCTAAGTCGTTTGGTCAGCTCAAGAGGATTTATGTAGCTTCCTATTACAACGCTACTTGCAAGGCTCAATTTTAACTCTGACGAAGAACCGTTTCTTGACCAAAACACTCAGATATAAAAAATACCATTTTTACTGTGATTCTAGCACATGCAAGGCTTCCTCGTGACCAAATTTCAAAACGTTTTATGATGACTCACTTGAGATGTTTTAGCCAGAAATCCTGCATTTTCCGTCGAAGGTCCATGCTTGAATCACCGCAGTAAATATCACTTAATTGAACGCCACGGTTTTCTGTATACAGCCATTCTATGGATAGTCTAAACATCACAAATGAAATAGAAGTTTTATATTCAACTTTTTCTCAAAAGCATGGGGAATTTCGTCAAGATACCTCATTAGCCTTTGCATGGTATAGCGAATTAGGTCCGCTTCTACTGACCAAACCATTTCGAAATAAAAGTTGCTGTTCCTATTGCAAGTTGGGCGCTTAGAGGTCATCCTTAACACTAAGTTTCAGATATTTCCATGAAGAAATCTGAGATATTTAAACCTAACATCCGGCTTTTTTCGGCGAATGGTCATGTTTGAACCCCGTAGAAAAAGGGTG
This sequence comes from Lepisma saccharinum, assembly GCA_022664845.1. NCBI lineage: Eukaryota > Metazoa > Arthropoda > Insecta > Zygentoma > Lepismatidae > Lepisma > Lepisma saccharinum. The sequence continues at coordinate 46,175 of JAGDQP010000217.1, forward strand.
TGATTGAACGCAATGAGTTTTTATGTATAGACACCAAATTGCATGCACCATAGACACAACGTGCCATGTTGGAAATATGGTCGCCCCTGGAGAAATAAGGGCATAACATTTACTTCCAGAAGTGGTTCTGATTTCTTCAGATATGTAGAAACCAACATACGAAAAATGAAAATTCTCTAAAATCGTGATGTAACCAATTTGTGTAAAATTGGATGATTTGGCATAGAATGAATGACCCAATTAGGTATTTTACAGTTTTTCAAGCAAAGCGTAAAGAGAAATGCTAATAACATTTCATCCTAATAATATTAATTTTCATAAAGGAGTTTTCATCAGTAAGAGAAGCTGTTTTAACAAAGTGAGTTATTATAATGCTTTTACACTTATATAAATATACATTGTAGTTTAAACAACAATATCTGGAGGAAAGGGTGAGTGCAAAACTTAGATAAACAACAACAAATGCCATTCTTTACACAAGCAGTATCTTTGTTTTAATATGGTCCACTTTGTATGACTCAATCTGGAGGTGTTTTAATTAGACAAATCTAGCAATATTATTCAGCTGTAAAAAAATAGCTTGTGGTTGAAACGTGTGCTTGCTAAACCAATATCAAAGTAACATGGGTCGTGTCCTGGTCGGGAGAAAAATGTTTTTCTGCTAGTCAATAGATAATAGTAACTTCCCTTCATAAAATGACAAAAGTATAGAATTTTCGACGATGCAACAAAGCTTGCTGTGATATTAAATCAAACTGAGTGTGATTTTTCAAAACTTCTAAATAGATACACAAAATACTGAATAAGAGTTTTGCAAGTCGTGGGCATGAACTTCTTCCTATCTTCTGATGCTGATAAATACAATCATCGCGTGATCTTAGGAAAGAGGATCTATATGCGATGTGGTATGACGGTTAAATGTTGGACTTTCAAATAATACTTACAGGGATGCTTATTTTTACAATAATTAGATGAGAATAAGACCTCGCTACGAAATGAAAATCATTGGACAATCGAGATATTAATAATAAATATGCGTGTGTGTGATCGAAATACAGCAATACATTTTTTTTCATTGTTAATTTATTACGCTATTATTTTTGCTCGCATTCTTTCTTTCTTAGAACTTCTCGTCTTTGTTTCTTTCGTTAGTTTCTTTCTCACTCTGTTTTGTTTGTCTATGTGTGTGTGTGTGTGTGTGTATGTAAAATATACGCGCGCGAGAGAGAGAAAGAGAGACAGACGGAGAGGTGTGGTTGATTCAAAATACAAAAGATAATTTTGAAAAGGCTATTCTTTTATCCACGCTCTATTTTCTCTCTCCTCTCTTCGTCTGTGCTCTGTCTCTATTTCCAATTCTATTTCCTTGTTCTATTTCCTTGCTCTGTCTTGTGATTGGATTAGATGTGGCATATATAATAACAGATGTTTAAATAAATTTTTCTTTTCATTTTTATAACTTCTTATAACTTAAAAAAGAAATACAACTATATACACGTGTGTATACCAGAATATTAAAGAATATTGCAATATTTAGTTTGTATTACTTCATTTTAAGCAATGTATACACGTTTAATGCTATTGGCCTTGGAAAATCTCTAAAAGTGCTGGAGATTTTTGCTTAACATTTTCCAGATTCTTGTATCTCAAATTCAGAAAATGGGACAATATAGACTTTCTAACTGTTAAACTTGCGATATTCCGAAACTCCGGAATCTCGTTATTGCAGATTTTTGCATTAAACAGAAAATTTTCGATCAAATATTCGAATTTACTTCAATTAGTGAATTTATACACTTTACTTTCTACAACACAATTCAATTTCTTATGTCACGTTTAAGATTTCTGATTATGAAATTCTCACTTTCTACAATTACAAAATTCCGAATTTCAACATTCTGGTGTTCTGAAAATTCTTACATTCAAGAATGAGTGGCTTTCATTTGCTATATGTTCGACCATCGCCGTTTCTTATACAAGATATGCCACAAATCACCAAGTTGCAATATTTGCACACCTCCTTTATGTGCATTTAATTAAAATCATGGTTTCTAGTACTGGAATATCTAACTGTTAGACTCTTTCATGAAATTATTGTACTTTAGCCTCCCACTAAGATTGAAGAAACAGTGGCCGTAATTAAACACATTCCGACGCCAACTTCTGCAGCTAACACGGAAAGTTCGTATATTGTTCAAAAGCGATTTTTAATGTCAAGAGCGCCTTAAGTAGACTATTAAGTACGTTAATATACTCGTAAATTAAGTGTACATTAAGCAGGTGTACAAATATTTCACATTTGAAGGACATGGGCGGAAACAGTAGTAATCCACATTAAGAAAGAATTGGAATATTAAGTTAGGAAAATTCGTTCTGTCTTGCCGGCATATAACGCTTCCTATAAAACATATTGTTAATATGCCGCCATCTATCGATTTTAACTTGAACGCTTTCCACAGTTCACCTTACATCACTGTTACTACTGTATTTCTGAACTCAACTCATTTTAGTTTTGAAGAAATGAGGGTTAGCATTGTTTTCCCCCTGCTCTTCATTTAGTCCACCCGGGAAACTAATACGTAAATTTTGGGTCATCAAAGTTTGAACGTTTCATCCAGGAAAATAGTGCAGAAACACGACCAAATTTAAGGAAAGAGAGCCGAGATCAAATTATTAGACAATAGATCTGTTATGTTAATATTTTTTATTCGAATTAAATGTCAGGTAATGCTCTTTATGAATTCAGTGGCGTATTGTGGATTCACAGCTTGGACTACCACAACCCAAAGCTATAAATGTGCAAGGAGGGTACACAGTTCACACATACTAATACCTAATTCATAGAAATGAATTTAATTCGTAATTGAAAGAGCTTTCATTTAAGGAATCCGAATTGAAAACAGGTTACATTGTGGAAGCATTTATAGGTGTGACGTTAATATTACTTAATCACAAGCTGAAGTTAAATATTGCACACAGAGGAAATAATATTGCGGTGTCCGGAACTTGAACCCGAACCATGCCAGTTTCCTACTAGGCGTGCTATCCTCTACACCACCACTGTAAACTTAACACAATGTACTTAGTATTATGTATTTTTCAACTTCAGTTCAGTAATGAAATTTACTCCGTACATACGATAAAACTACTTTACAATTACGTCGTACAATTTCCATTTGTGTAACTGCTCTATGTTTACTGGGCACACTCGGCTACTACAATTTCATTATTGTAAACTAACCCTATTTCTTCATTAGAAAGCTAATAATAATGGGAGAGCTTATGTATTGCCTTTATTTAGCATGTGACTTAACTTTGTATTTTTTAAGTACTAAAAGATTAGAAGTTAATAGTATTGTTGTTGATATATTACACTATCGTCACCAACCTTTAAGTTGTTGCTAAACAGCATTATCAGCAGTTGATAAAATTAAAATGACTTGTGTTTGGTAATCCTGCTACAGACAACGTGTTGTTTGTCTGTTTTGCTTGACTTTTAACATTTGAAGCTATGAGATGCAAAAGAGCACAAGTCAACTATCTGACACTATGTATGTGTAGGTAAATATTATATATATATATATATATATATATATATATATATATATATATATATATATATATAAATTCGTGAGGAAAAGTGATCCTGATAACATAGG
>JAGDQP010000217.1:49933-141712 GCA_022664845.1 Lepisma saccharinum
CGTGAGGAAAAGTGATCCTGATAACATAGGAAACAACACAGATTTCGTGTACATTAGTAGATTTAAAAATATCTAAATTTTGGCCTATCTTAATATTGGTTTTCTCAAATGTACAATTATTATCTGACTAATGGATTTGTCCTGTTTTTCATCTCATGGCTTCCATTCTCACATACGCAAGCACCCATTTCACAACCGAATTCCCCATAGTATATAATGCGAAAGCTTCGCACGCACAAATTATGTAATAATTGTTATGTGTTCTGAGCCAGAACTCGCGATTGAGAGAACCAGAGTCTATCTATAAAATACTGGAATTTTATAAACATTTTCTGTTAGAGCTGTATCACTTTCATGTAAATTAATATTAGATACTTGTTAGTTAGTATCTCGAGAACGAAGAGGAATTGGAAATGGTAAGGAAATCTCGTTTCTTCGTTTGGCTTCATGCGTTCACGTGCGAAATCTGTCGCTCGAATTGGATAATAGCCTGTATAATATTTAGAAAACACTACACATATTGGAAAACGACGAACTTCAAACAAATGTTACTTATAAATGTCCGCGAAGGTAGACTAAAATCATAGATCTATGGGAAATATCAATTGGAAAGGGTCCACGAGTTTTACACAAACTGTCCGCTATGTCGCGAAAAATAAATGTACTTTTTTCTGTGATTCTTTACAAATCATTTGCCAAATGCCCAAATTCATTTTATAATGTTTTCACGCCTTCGAGCATTGGAACCTCTGATCCACTTGTTGATGTTTCCGGAACGTTTTCGTTGTAATATCCACAAACGAAAAGAGTAAAAAGAGAGAACAAATATTCGTAATTTGAATGAAATATTATCTTCATTATTCCCTTCCAAAGTATGTTCAGCAAATATTCATGAGCTGTCTGCGTGGAAGTCTTTTTGTAATATCTTCACGCACGAAGTAGTCTATTCAAACGTAATTGATCGATGCTTCAAAGGGAATTAATTACTTCTGTGAAGAGACGTAATTCATTTTCTTCTTTTCTGGTGACAAGAAAATAACCCATTGTCTTGTTAAATTTAGTAACATCAGTTTGGTGAAGTAGCTAAAACAACAGTGTCGGTTCTGCCACATTTCTGCTTAATTGTTAATGTATTGAACGTACTATTATATTTGTGTAAATGTGTTCTTACATCAGAACTCTGAATGTGTTACTATTTTTAAACACATATATATTAATAAAGAGTTAGATTTAAAGTTTAGTTCAAATAAATCTATGATCAACAAGAAATAATCATTCTACAAAGACCTTGAACGCAAGTGAAGAAGAGGGAAGTAACTTTGTAATAAGGAAGAAAGGTAAAAAGATTTAATTGTTTCTTTACCGATTGTCCAATTACTATTTACATTTGAAGGTTACACAGAATGTACTATCCACGTCCAAAAAAATCGAAAAATGACATTTGGTGGGGCATTGTAAACGAGGATCAGGACTACCTCTCTGACAAATTTATACTTGAAAATATTAATCATTGTCCACTCTATGAGGCGTCAAAATATATGGTGCTTATGAAAAACAATAAAAGTCAACTGGTTATAGGAGAGAATAATCGAAGTCCAAATTAAATTCAAATGTAGTAATATTTTTTTCTTTCTTCTATAATACAGCGGTGCCGAAACCAATACAATTATTGTTAATGTTTTCATTCCTACTATTTTTTTCAAATGTTATTCTGAACTTTCATTATTCTTTCCTTATTTCTTTCGACTTTGATTATAATATCGTTACAAAAAAGTTACATGAAGGTACATTGCTGAAAAATTCAACAACTGTTACTAGTTTTAGGTGACATTATTGAATCACAATTTAAAGACAGATATCACTGCAACATTCCTACATTGAAACACATTCTCTAAATATTAATTCAAACAAGCTAATAATAGTTTTATTGACGACAAAACAAAGTTCCCCCGTAAAAATTCAATTTCTCTTATAACTAATACAAGAAGGAGTCGAAGTCATAAGGACAAAGGAAAGTAATAAGCGAATGCCGGGGCCTCCTAGTTTTAGAGTCAATGTAATATATTTTCCCACCTGTGTCCATGACTAATTTAATGGTGTATGGCTTATCTCTATCGAACTTGTGGCTACTGAGATCTAGGAGAGGCACAAATGGAGAACACTAAGCAATTGAAAAAGACCTACTAGTTTTAGGGTCTAAGTTATGTTATTCCACGGTATAATCCATTACAAATACAATGGTGTATAGTTTATTTTTGTCGGACTTGTAGTTACTGACATCCACGAGGTATAAAAATGGAGAATACTAAGCGGTTCAGAAGGACTTGCCAGTTTTAGAGTCAAACTGATAATCTTCCCTAATGTTTCAGATCATTTCTAATCTAATGGTGAATGGTCTATCTCTATGAAACTTGTAGTTGCTGACATCTAGGGTGGACAAAGAAGCATACAGGTGGAGAATTATAAACGATTGAAGAGGAACTGGCATATTTAGAGTCAAAACGATAGATTTTTGCATCGTTTAAGACCATTACGAATATAACGGTACATGGCTCATCTCTTTCGGACTTATAGTAACTTAGATCTAGGAGGGACACAAATTAGAAATACTAAGCGATTCAGAAGGATCTGCCAGTTTTAGAGTTAAACTTATAATTTTCCCCACCGCTTCAGACAGTGACGAATCCTAAGGTGTATCATTCACCTCTGTGTGACTTGTAGTTACTGAGGTCTAAGGGATGGGGGTCGGTCAGACAGACAGGACAAACCCAATAACCTCCCATATTTACTTACGTTCATGCGAGGGCACTAGTAAATATGGTTGAAAGAAATTGTAATTTCATAAAGCTCTAAAAATGTGATTTAGTTTGTTCTTTCATTGTACCTTTATTTACATACTCGATAGACTGACTCTATGTAAGCTGTCTGATTCTATTACCACCTCCTTGTGTTTAATGGAAAATATGACACAATTTCAACACTTTTAATATATTTTCTTTTATAAATAAAAAGAAATGGTCGTTGTACAAGATATTAATCCATATCAACTTAATATATTTGTTCTAGGATCCGAGATGAAGTATTGACAACCTTGCTCAGTTCGAATTCGTATTTGAAACTTATTTTATTTATGACCTTTAAGCATCCAGGGCTCAGGCCAGGATAGGGGAGCGGAAAGGATGTGGGAAGGCGTCGTCCAGAACCCAAGTTGAAGATACCATCCCGGCATTTGTTTTGCGTGACTGAGGAAAAAAGCAAGACGAAATGATAGGAACCCAGATAATTATAAAAATGGAAATTAATACTTGTAGAGTTTTGAACTTACCTAATAGAAAGATCTATAATGTTGCTGAGTTGTGATCGTAATAAGTTTGCTATTAAAATAAATATCTTGAGTTACGTTGTGATTTAAAATTATCTATTCTATGAGTGCCACATAATGTGCAATTACAAATCTTTGGAAAGTACATTAATATTTAACTATATTTAGTAATGTAAGTTACTACTATATGCTAATATTTAGAGTCTACTCCGCTTTGTGGATAAATGTGGTTTACCTAAGAATTAGCATACAACGAGGTGCATTCAAGTTATAACACCTACTATTTTTTCAGGTCTGGTAGCAGATAGAAACGTGCTGTATTTTTAAAATAAGACACACGAGCACTCGTTGGCAATGCGTGACAGATGGCAGCGGCGAGAGTGATGACTGTTTTGGATACTTACGATACTCGTAAAATGGCAATGTTTTCATGTGATGCAATGATTATCGGTAGGCTTAAGACATTTTTATAAGAGGATATTTTTAAGTGACTCAAACGCTCGCTTTCGAATGTTTCTCTTCTCGACCCGGGAGTTGCAATTAAAATAAACAAATAAAATAAGATAATTGATCATTGCATCATAGAAGAAAGAAAGCGATCTCTACACCTAACAAACACAATGTTCTTCCTAGAAGAAGGGCGAAATTCACGCTGTCAAATATTGAATAGCATGTGCCGTTAGCTGGTTCCTCTGTGTGTACAACTCCGGATGACGTCACACGAGCTCCAACCCGCAACCCCGGTTTCTATCTTCGGATGGCCAAGACTGCGCTACTTTCTTAGTTTATTATATACATACTTTGGTCAGCCCGGCTTTTGCGAGGCCGAGATTGTCTTGGTTTTTTGTCACACGACGTTCTGCCTTCTTTGAACTGTCGCACCCACGAACGCACATTAGACACATGCATGACACTATCACCACATGTCTCACTCAACTGCCGATGAATTTCAAGAGGTGTCACACCACACAAATGGAAAAAAAGAATGATTAGAGGCTGTTCTTGCAATGAAAACATCGCCATTTTACGAGTATCGTAAGTATTCAAAACAGTCATCACTCTCGCCGCTGCCATGTCACGCATTGCCAACGAGTGCTCGTGTGTCTTTTTTTTAAAAACAGCACGTTTCTATCTGCTACCAGACCTGAAAAAATAGTAGGTGTTATAACTTGAATGCACCTCGTTGTATGCTAATTCTTAGGTAAACCACATTTATCCACAAAGCGGAGTAGACTCTAAATATTAGCATATAGTAGTAACTTACATTACTAAATATAGTTAAATATTAATGTACTTTCCAAAGATTTGTAATTGCACATTATGTGGCACTCATAGAATAGATAATTTTAAATCACAACGTAACTCAAGATATTTATTTTAATAGCAAACTTATTACGATCACAACTCAGCAACATTATAGATCTTTCTATTAGGTAAGTTCAAAACTCTACAAGTATTAATTTCCATTTTTATAATTATCTGTTTTGCTTCTTGTCCTAGTGTGATTTTAGTAGCATCTACAACCTTCAGTTTCAACAAATTCTTGCCGCATATAGAACCAATGCACCTATTATGGAGATCAGTGTAGTCATATTTCTAAAACGGAGAATTACTCCAGAAAACTTCCATCGAGGCATAAACTTTAATTTCCTTTTACCAACTCTGGGAAAGTTTCAAAATCAAACGCTGAGGCCAATTCGCCTCTAATATTTACTGCGTTTGCCATTAACTAATTTTTCATCTATTTCTCTGTCGGTTGTAGGGCTCTCTGAACGCCTAGACTCTCACGCAATGCATTGTACTTACGTTCCTGAAGTAAAGAGAAGAAGACGTTTCAGACAACAATCAAAGATTGGAGTTATGAGATACAATGCTAACATAGAAAGTAAAGAAAACTAATTACAGATTTCTGTGGCAAGTACGATGGATATTACTGTAGATCAAAATATGAAATATATTGGCTTCAGTGGTAGAATTGTCACCTGTGGTTCATTGAGGACAGTTTTTGACAGGATGTAGACTGCCGAATATAGACTGTGGTAATCAACAGGTTTCACCAGTGATGATATATTATCTACTGTTTCAAACACCGGTCATCTCATATTATTGTTTCGGTAGCAATGTTTAGTTAATTCTTTGTTTAGATGAGTAGATTTCACATTCGATGACATGTTATAGATTTTATCAGTTCTTTCGAACACAGGCTTATTTAATCTCCTTATATTTTAGTGTCATATTTTAGTTAAGATGTTACTATTAGAAAGTATACTATAGCACCACCTTTGTTCATTATGATTTCTGCAAATGTCCATTTTTGCACAAGTGTGTTAAAAATTGTATATTTTGCACACACCAGAATTCGGTTACCTGTCTCGCTGTAAAGATAATATATCAACATAAAAAGAAGTATCTTTGATGTGTAGGTACACATGCGTAGGTAGCAATATATCTACTTACTTAGTTGTCATTTCACATGATGTTCTTACCAAGGCCAACTTTCGACAAGTGACCGATAAAGGTACATATAGATATATATTCAATATAGATAGATTGAATGATAGTCAGTCATTTTTATGGGTATCGACCGTGAGAATTAAATGATACTCCGAGCTATGCGATATCGTCGCTCATCTCACGATCAAACATATCCGATTTTTCGCTGCTTTGCAGAAGAACATATACACATTTGTTTTGCTTGTCTTAGGATCACGTTACAAGAATACTACGCAAGCTATGAAGTAATAAATTTAAAGCAATTCAGCTCGTGAACAAGACCATTTTACGATAATAATTTTTGGTCGAGACTTTCTTGCAAGTGGCATAGCCAGAAAACTTCAAGACAGTTCATGAGATGATGGACGATATGTCGAGTAGGTAACGTAGAAATTTTTACGGTCGCAAATAGATATCAGATTAAAAATAGCAGGCTAATTTCGATTGTTGATTTAAAATCTGAAGTCGATTTGTGTCTTCCTGCTTTGTTTGAGACGTCAGACTACATGGCAGACGGACGAACGGATTGACGGACGAAACAATTAAAAATAGTTCGTCTGGAAATAGCGGGACTCATTGAAAGGCACCAGCCAAAGTTTGCTCACGTTAAAACAAGAGAAACATTCAGGAAATAGAAAAAAAGAACGAGTGAACTCGTTTTGAAATATTCGTAAAATCGTAGCAACGAACAAAGAAACATAAGTAATTGAATGCAATGTAGAAACGACATCTAATTACATTTACAAGTTTTATTGGCGGGACATTATTTAGATTGTTGTGAAAAAAGAAAATAGTATTCTCTGAATTATGGTTTAATATGTAAAGTGAAAAGTAAAGGGATATTTTCTTTTTACGAAAATAAGCACACCTTACGGAATATGTAAGTGCCAAAATGTCAGAAGTTTTAAGCATTATAGATTTAAAGCGTGCGTAAATAATTATGATTTGTGGAATATACGTAGACGGACCAGAAAGAAAGGTTACAGTATAAAATGAATGAAACAACAGTGATCGGGTATGAAATGATTGCATATTCTAAGAAGCTTACACACACCAGTTTTCGACGTATTCGTCAAGGCGATTGAGACACTTACCAGAGCAACGGACCAAATTGTCGATGTCGTCTTGGAAGAAATCATGTCCTTGCTCATTAATTATACCACTTCAAAGTAACTGTCTTGACATGATCGCAGACGAGCAGGCCGGGCAGCCGTGCGGTCTACGACGGAAGGCTAACGACTCAAAGGTCTCGGGTTCGAGTCCCGGCTAGGGAATGGATGTGAAATTTAATGGCTAAAGGCGAAACGTCACAGGCCGAAATCCAAACTTAGTAGGCTGGCCCATATAAAAATAAAGTTTACCGAAGTTTTTTACCAAATTTTATGATCACAAACGAGAACTCTGTTCCACACAAATGCGATTTCACTGGGGAAAATTATAAATGTTTGTTAGGGGCCAAGTTCAGGTTGCATATGGGGTGGCATCATACTTCTTACCCGGAACATTACAGAAAGTGTTCTGGCGGGACCCTGACATTGTCATGAACGAAGATGACACACACATCACATTGTCTACTGTTAATGAGTTGACGATGGGTCTCCACTGATAGAACATTCCTCGTCCAAGGCAAACCAATTCTGCGAGCGTCTCACTATTTCATTGGCTACTGGCCAAATGAAGGTAAGCGTAAAGTTGTCGATACTTTCCACGCGTATATGGGGATTTGTGTTGCACATCCTGGTAAAACAATTACTTACTTACCTCCTATTTCATGCGTTCACAGAATGGTTGTTGTGACATATTTTCTGATTTATCCACGTAAGATTTGAAATTAGTGGAATAATCAGAATGCGTATTAGGGTAACTGTGAATTATAAATGCATACTAGTTATAATAAATAACTATTATGCTACTTGGATGAATATGTTCTATGATTGCATTTGCCAGATAATGTTGAGTATTTGGTGGTACACTTGAGATACTTCTCCTAAAAGCACAGTTAGATTGAAATCAAATATATCTAAATACTCGGCTAGCCATAAGAAAATATAATATATTGGAACTAATTTATCGTAAGACCTTAATATCGATCTTATATTGTACATTCTTTTACGTATTTTATATTATATGTGCTCAGTCTGAAATGCGGAATAATATCCCAATAACTTCAGCTAAGGGGGATCTGACTTCAGATTTTAGTTGTAAAACCTAGAATCACTCCATCGTTATCAATCTGCTTTGAATTTATGTATGAATTTTAGTCACCTAAGGCACAGGGAGTGATATGTAGGAGAAAAGATGCGGCAAGGAACCAGTCAGGGCCTACATTGAAGATATAATGCCGGCATTTGCCTGGTATGACTGAAGAATTTCCCTGAAAAGCCTCAGTGAGAATTGTCGACCGTCGGTGTCGAACCCAGAACTGTCCGATACGAAGCCAACGCTCTACTAACAATACAACGGCCACTCGGTAATTTATCAATCTGGTGACATCATAAAGTTTACACGTCTCTGAAATTGAGTATTTGTACTTCGGATTTTCACTATTCTCTTCAACGTCGCTACCGATAACCAGAACAATGTGTCCAATGAGTGAAAACAATGAGTCATAACATACTGCATGCGTTATTTATGCATATTTAAATCCCAACATTCTGATTCAATGTCACGAATCAACGGCACACGCTCGTTATGCACGCGTGTGCGAGAGAAAATGACGACATACACTAGCCCCGTATCTGTGGACTATCTTGGACAAAATTGATGCTTAAACTTGTGAACAAATTCAATAACCTGGACGAGTAATATTAATTTACATGAAAGTGAAACCAAATAATGATTACAAAATTTCAATATTTTGGAACATTTTCCAACCCTGTCGATAGGCTCTGCTTCTTTATATCCCGAAACCTGTCTCAGAACACTACTCATAACACTTTACCTAATTTGCTTTGTGAGAAGATTTCGTTTAATATACTATCAGGGCTTCGGTTGTGAAATCAGTGCTTGCCTATGGATTGAATTGAAGCCATGAGATGCAAAACAGAACAAATCCATTAATAAAAAATCAATTGTACATTTCAGAAAACAAATATTTGTAGTGTGGTTACAAAATTAAGACGGACAAAATTATTATATTTTTAAAGCTACTACGGTACAAGAAATCTTTGTTGATTCGTATGTAACCAGGACCACTTTTCCTCAAAGATATATACCAGTGTACATACATATATATATATATTGATGAGCTTAAGATCTCGTATCTTGAGACGCACTTGCCATCCCGGCACTTTCCTAGTGTGATTGAGAAACCCTTTGTTTAAGCGACGGCAAATGTTTGAAAAGTACGTTGGAGGTTTACTTCGTAACTAATGATAGACATAGGTATCGGGTAGACGCTAAGAATGCACAAATGATATTCAGTGGTCCAAAACCAAGAGAGGATTTTATTGACCCATATAGTTTTAGGTCTTGATCAAAATATTCGGGTAACGAGATCACATCATCACAAAAATACGCTAACAAACGAATCATAGATCACATTTACCAAGGTGACTAACGGCAGCGGGGTTAGAACCCTGGATCATTCCAAAGCGGCGGAGAGATGATGACGGATGACTTCAACCACAGTTGGCTGGTTGTGCTTCTAAAAGTGACGCCCAATTCATTACACTAATAAACTCGCTTTGTGGTGGTATGGCCAGGCCCTGCATGCACCGGTGACAGGCCGAGTTGGCAAGCAGGCTGATGACTAGAATGAAGACTTGCTCTCGGTTGCCTCATGCTGAGCATGCCAACTTGTGTCCATTGAATCATGTGTTGTTTACTCGGCCGCTTTTTATTATGAATCCAGGACTTTCAGGAATGCTCTTCCTAGTTGTCCACATTCTTGACTGTCTGTTTATATCAGCGGCGTACCTTGTAGAAGTCACCTCAAAATCAGATCCTTTTCATTGTATCAACAGCCTTTCATTTTGCTTCTTTCATCCTCTACGTGGATAAACGAGACAGCGTTTGAGTATTCAGTTGTCAGTTTATCTTTGTTAAGTTTAAGAAAGACATCTTATGATATCTGTATTTCAAATGAGACCCTTTCCCAATAATTTATTTAAACAACATATGGAAGAAACAAATTGCTCCAATCCCCCTAATAAAAATTAAAATAATATTACAAATAGTAGGTCGTACCTCAAAAAAGTTTGACGACCACGAGACATCAAATTATCGGAATGAAATCATTTTTTTCAGTCTTGATGTTCTTTTCGATGCTTCTGCTTCATTTGCCCGTTAAAAAAAAAAACATGAAAAAAAAAATGTTGTGTCATTTTGCTGTCCGAAAGTTTCATATCGTTTTATCAGTGTCACTGGAAGACAAAACAAAAAGGAGTATAAAAATAGATAAAACACTTGTCGATGTTGCATTATCTCCGGAAGCACAGATTAGAACATTTCATTCTTGTCTCTCTGTGTTCGTTTGAAGTTCTCTTTAGTGTAGACATTCTGTAAGAAGCAGCAGAACATAAATATATTCGTAATAGAATGAAATTCACTCTCACACACAAACGTATGCACATTGACATAGATTGCCTTCATTCACACAGCGCTCGTGGTAGAACGTTCAAAATGGAACATTGGCCGGCTGATATCATAGCATATTAATTTCTTAACACTAAATGCATGGGACTATCCATCCATGGAGACGTCAGGGAGGTTCAGAAATGGCTCGGCGGATAGGGTGGGGGAAAGGATGTTGTATGAAATCACTTGCCGGCGCCTGAGATCATGAAGTCTTTTGCCCATCTCACCTTAATAAAGAATTTCCTCTCCAAAAAAACACATATTGGGAAGTGGATGGTATCTCTGAATGTGTTTGAATTCGGCGATCATTAGATATCACTGTGAGATCTGTCTGGGTACCTACTGAAGATGAGGCTATCTTATTGGACAATGTGTGAAGCGGTAGATTCTTAGGTACTGGTCTAGTCTTTTTCTGGTGCATCTCGTATATGAGTTTTTTGCATCACGTTACATGATTGTAAAATGATTGTACACGTTATGATGCATAAAACTGTTAAGGTGACGTATCCTTGGTGACCTGTTGGTCATTGACATTCTTCCTGAAAAGAAGAAAAATACTGTTAGAGCCGTCATCTACTTTACAAAATTGACGAAAATATAATTATTGCAGTTAAATTAAACGGGTATACATAATAATGCCATTCTAAATTCTAATTCACGTTTGGTCTGACTAGGGCTATTTGGGAACACCCTACCCAAGTAGAAAGTAGAAACCACATTTTTAACAAATCGTGCGGTTCTGCACTAATAAAAGAAAAACAAAAAAACAAGTGGAAGTAATTTTCCCCTGGCAAATGCATACAGTAAATGTCGAAACATAAACAACAGAATATTCGAGTCAGAGGCCTCTAGACATTTAAACCATTCAAATTTAAAAAAAAAAATTCAAAATTTCCATTTTCCGCGTTTTGGGTTTATCTCAACATAACAAAACTCGTGGAAACGTGACGAGCTAGCGGTCAATGTGACATTGTCAGTCGATCCGTCCTTACTTCAAAAACAAAAACAGAACCTAAAATACTTTTAAAAAACAACACAAATCTTTTACTATCATTAATGTCTAGATGTTCGTATGTTATTGTGACGTATGAAGATTTTGACCACCTTCCTTAGTAACAAAACAACTCTTGATGACCGTGCGGAAAAAGTACTTTTCCCGTGATATGATGACGTCGTACCCCGTAAACAACAAATTTCTTCTGACAGCACAAAGCTTGTTTAACAAAATAGGAAGTGTTAACGCTGCATGATTTCTATTACTCGCTGACGCTCTGACACATGTCCGGATCTCGCTGACCATGCGGTGTTCCAAACATACTCATAAATAATTATTTAAATACACAATCCAGTATAAGCTGATACAAATAAAAATGTTTAACTTATGAACGAAAGGGAGGGAAGTGTGCGCGTTAGGCACAACCGAAGAAGAGATTGCTAAATGAATTGTTGACACAAAATTCAACGAGCAGAGCAAAAAGAGAATTAACCAAATAAATACTTTGCTCTGCAGCAAACTCTGCCTGGCCGATGCCTGTCAGCAAGAGAATTCCGACCGAGTACTTTAAAATACGAAGATAACATTTACAAATTACTTTTCACCAATAACTATTTAATTCACCCCAATTTACAGATATGTAGCGCAGAAAAATATAAAAATTGCCCAATTTTTAAAATTCAGGGGAATACTCGACGACTTTCGAACCTTTGAAAGTACACATACGTGAAGACATTAGGGGTAGACATTTCTATGACCCTAACAAATCTAGTTTCAGCAAAGCTTAGCTTTAACGAGGAACTACGACACATACACGCCAATTATTTCTGGCTTCATTCAACACTCCAGGGACTACTCGAAAGCAAATGAGGAACACGTCTATACTTGAGGAACGCAATACCCCTAGCCCAAGGCGTGACGATGCTGACGTACTCAACTCGTTAGCCGAAAACACAAAAATCATTCTCACATGCACACAAATATTTGCTACAAGAACTGGTTTGGAAGAAATGAAACACAAAAACAACGGATGATCGCCGCCGCACGAAGGCTTACGCCGTTTTGTAAAAAAAAATCCATCGAACCTAGTTCGAGCCATGGGGATATGCGTGCTCAACCCGCACCACTGGTCTGTCACGAAACCTGAAATCCACCTTCAGTTAATGACTAGCCCCAGTGAGCACATTTTTCTCTCGGCCGCGAACCGACCTTGTGTTATCTTGTACATTAACCAGAGATAGTGGTGACTGGAATGCTAGCTGAAAGAAGACTTAAGCTTAATATAGCTTACAACTGTACGTCCTGCATTGCATGCGATAATCAAACTTACAGTTTCCATTCATTATTGTACTAACGACGTTTAAGCATTACGAAATTACTACGAAATAAAATGAACGAGATAGCAAAAAGACTGTTGTGCTAAAAATTCGAAAAATAAATACTAATTTGATTAAATATTTTTCTAACAAAAAATATCCTATACCCGTGAAGTTTCCTGACGTGCTATGTGTTATCAAAAGTATGCACGTTTGAGCTTCTGGATGGCAGGGGCGATCCATTGATTTTCCAGTCTACAGAGACCATTGATTTTTTATCTCCTTACCTTAAAGAGACTACTCGACGTGCATTGAGAAGGCAATGGTTCTGCCGAGGTTTGGCCTTCCGTGGGAAGGGGGTGGTAGACAGAACGTTGTTGCATCATGCAAAAAGGCCACAAAAAGTATACCGGGTGGGTTGCTCGTAGTAGCTGCTCGAAAGGAACTTAGGCAGGACGAGAAACTCCACCCAAAAATGGTGTAGAATTTGCAACGTAAAGAAAATTGCCTACTGAAACACATACTAAAGAAACATGCCGAAAGAAATTTAGTTAGGGCGATTGGGTGGGTCTAAAGTGAAACGTGTCCTAGCGCTAAAAATTCATGGCAGTTTACACCATGTGAAATTGGGGGTTAGAAAAAAATACCCAGCCTAACTCAATGATGTGCTCAAGATCTCCTATCTTGAGACTCGCGGTGCCATTCTGGCACTTGCCTGGTGTGACTAAGAAACCCTTTGTTTAAACGATGGAAAATGCTTGAAAAGTACTTTGGAGGTTTACTTTGTAGCTAATGGTAGACATAGGTATCGGGTAAACGCTAAGAATACACAAATGATAATCAATGGTCCAAAGCCAAGACGGGTTTTTATTGACCCATATAGTTATATGTCTCAATCAAGATATTCGGGCAACAAGATCACATCAACTCAAAAATAGGCTAACAAACGAAGCATAGACCTCACTTACGAAGAATCCAAGGTGACTAACGGCAGCGGGTTTAGAACCCTGGGTCATTACAAAGCGGCGGTGGTGAGATGATGACAGATGACTTCAAGAACAGCTGGCTGGTTGTGCTTGTAAAAGTGACACCCAATTCATTACTTTGAGGTGGTATGGCCAGCCTCTGGCAGAGACCGACGACAGGCTGAGGTGTTATGCAGGTTGTTGACAACAATGAAGACTTGTTGCCTCTTGCTGAGCCTGTCAACTTGTGTCTATTGAATCATGTGTTGTGTTCTTCGCCTGTTTTTATTGTGAATCCAGGATTCTTAGGAATGCTCTTCCTAATTGACCTCATTCTTGACTGTCTGGTTGTATCAGTGGCGTACCTTGTAGAAGTCACCTCAAAATTAGATCCTTTTCCATCTATCAAATATATATATAAATTGACGTAATGTCAAAAAGTTGACTTGATTTCTTTTACATTTCATAGGTTCATTCATTAAAAACAAGCAAAACTGAGGAACGACATTTTGTCTGTAGCAGGATTACCAAGTACAAGTGTCTGCCTGCTGAAAGTGGTATTTAGCAACATCTTGAAGGTTGTTGATTATAGTGTAATATATCAATAAAAATACGATTAACGTATATTGTTTCAGTAATTAAAAAGACGAAGTTAAGTCACATGCTAGGTAAAGGCAATACATAAGTTCTGCCATTATTATTAGTTTTCTAATGAAGAAATAGGGTTAGTTTACAATTCTGAAATTGTGTCCAGTTAACATAGAGCAGTTACAGAAATGGAAATTGTACGCCGTATTTGTAACGTAGTTTTATCGTATGTATTGAGTAAATATACATAATAGTAAGTACATTGTGTTAAGTGTGTAGGGTTGGTGTAGTGGATAGCACACCTAGTAGGAAACTGGCATGGTTCGGGTTCGAGTTCCGGACACAGCAATGTCACATTCTCTGTGTGCAATATTCAGCTTTACCTTGTCTGCACCTATATATGCTTCTACAGTGTAACCTGTTTTCAATTCTATTTCCTTAAATGAAAGATCTTTCTTGTATGAAATAAATTCATTTTTAAGAGTAAGGTACTCTGTACTCTTCCTGCATATTTAATTACTTTGGTTGGTGGTAGTTCAAGCTGTGAATTCAGAATACGCCACTGATCACATAGATAGAGCATTATCTGACATTCAATTCCACTAAATAAAATAATAACACAACAGTTATATTATCTAATAACTTCATCTCTTACCTCTTTCTTTTAATTTTGTCCCGTTTCTGTACTATTTTCCTGGATGAAATTTTCAAACTTTGATCACCCATAAACTAAGTATTAGTTTACCGGATGTACTAAATGAAGGGTGTGGGGGGAAACAATGCTAACCCTCTCTCTTTTTTTTTTTTTAGAAAAAATCGTTGAGTACGGAAATACTTATGTGAGCTGAACAGTGCAAAGAATTCAAGTTAAAAAACAACAGGTGGCAGCATATTGGCTATTTTGTTTTGGGAAGCCGCATATGACAGCAATGCAGAATGAATTTTCCTAATGTAATATCTCAAGTCATACTGAGTGTGGGCTAACATTGTTTTCCCCATGCCCTTCAACTGTTCGTACAAGTATATGTATTAACTTACAGTTAGTTAATACTCTAGTTTTAATGCGTTCTGGACATTAATATTCAACTACTATATCTATGGTTTAAATTAAAAGTGTCACGCGGTAGGAGCATTCGTCAAATCTTGTAAATGTGTTATTTTAGCTGTGGGCTGCAGTGAAAACCTAAAGAGTCAAGGATGACTTAGGTTTTACGGATTGCTAACTTAACCTAAAGTTAGATGCTTTGAAAGTCAATGATACTGGTTGTAACACATTCAGATGGCCAAGAGGTTCTATCCAAAATATTCTCCGGTAATTCTATGAAAACGACAGAATTAGATAGTACAAGAAAATGACTAATCTTGTTCCTTCGCCCCTACGAACGCATAATTGACTGTGTCTATGTTAACAGATCACATAAACAATGTTAAAGCATACTGGGGGGTGGGGGGTGCTTTCCTACGTCGCCCGCCTCAAATAGTATGTTGTTAAGCTTTCTATATTTTTTATAGATACTTGTTGTTATTATGTTCAGTAAGAATTCAACAAGAAAACGCGTAAATGAAGCAATTGATTCACATGCCAGCATTTTCTTCTAGGAGAGAAGATGAAGATATTTAATGAACTACTCTGAGAGAAACCAACTATGAAAGTATACGCACGATTATTTTGTAAACAAACAACAATACATGGACTTTCAGAAATTGGACACAAAGCTCGAAGTACTATAGAGAGGTATTTTTAGTATTACTTACTAAATCGTAATCTCAGTTAACAGTAATAATATATAATAATCTAAATATAATTTAATAAATACATGTTTATTAAAAATGCAGAAGAAATGAAAAGATATATTTTCCTTAAATCTTTGTTTTTTCCAGTTATTTAAAAATTTTCATAATTACGTGACTGATAAAGGAAACGTAACGCGCTCATGGAAAATATTGTTCATGTATTAACAATACCACAGAAAACGTCACGGTACTCCTGAGAGCATAAATATTCGTGAAGTAAAATATTTCTCGGCAATAATCACTTCACAGTTAAGATTTCAACGAATTTTCAATGTTTTTATTTCGCTAATAGAGTATTAAATATCTGCTATATCTCTTTGTTTTCCAAACAGTAATGAAATCCATGAGCAAGAGTATCCTGTTGATTACATTTACTGTATTCATTACAGTCTTGTAATCCCATTACCTTTATTTATCGGAAATTAGATAAATATCATGTACGAAGTTAAACCATAGGAACGTTGTTTTTAAATTGTCTGAATATTATTCCAAATACTATGCCATTTTTTCAGGAAATTTATTAATATTTTTAATCAGAAGATTTCAAAGTTTTGCTAGTCTCAACATATATTGTTATATCTTTAATAATTGTTAATAATATATTGTTATATGCTATTTCTATAATCAATTTGTACCTATACTCATTTTTTCTTTCTACTTTAATTAGATAAATAGTTAATAGTAAGTGAAATTGCAGATTAAACTTCTTTGTAAGGTTTTGGAAATATCAAACTGATATCATATTTCTTGTTCAGTTAATATAGTATTATTCTATATAAAAATGGCCTGTGCATGCAATGTAATATCAATCAGATTTGTACCACATCTAACAAATAAATGAATAAGGGTTGTATCCGCTACTCTCACAAATTGTTGGCTGAACGAGTGCTGTTGGGGCAGTACTCTGCCTGTAGTTGTAAATCTTGGAGTCACTTAGTGTATGTTAATCGCTATTTTCCGTATTGGGTAATATGTCATTAAGGTCCATTTCGTTCTGCTTAGAATTCTATAAAATCGAAACCATATATCTATTTAATCAAATGTGATACTGTCAAATCCTTGGGTAAAATCGATGCTTGAAAACCATATTTAGAACGGTGGTAATTAGCAAAGCTTTGGAAAAATACACAGATCGTCGATTAATCTCAGAACGCAGAAGGCTGAGGCCCCGTCCGTTATTGGAAAGGATGTAAATAATATTTTTAAATCGATCCTAATTTATTTGCTGAGCACCTAGTAAATATCTTAATATCTGTGTTCTATAACTGAATCGGTTTACGATTATTAATATGCAACAGCTTACCAGCATTTGGGATAGGTACTGTGATTCCTATTAACATTTCAATTGAGATTATGATCTGTTACTAGGGACTCGTTGAATAAGTCCTTGAAACATTCTTTCAAATATTCCTAAAACTTTGAAAATAAATCACAGGGGGTTGAATCCATCGCAGCACTTTTCTTTTTTCTCTTCATCAAGTGCTTGTTCAATTTCGTTTTGATTAACCGGTTCTTGTATATTCTCAGAGAGTTGGAGTACTTATAATCACGGAATTTGCCACAATTATCCGTCACTTGCGGTGATTTAAAGAAATTCTTATAATCTAGATATAAAAAAAAATTCGAACATTCTCATAACTACCCACACAGCACAGATTGTCCATGGAAAGTCCAATTCACGTCTAAATCCAACAATAAAGATAAAAAACATACATTTAAAATTCAAAAGTGGATATCCCGAAGATATTCAAGTAGGGACATCCAATGGATGCGGAAAGAACTTCCAAAACTGGATATTCCAAAAAGATCCAAGTAGAGACATCCAGTGGACGTCGAAAACAAAACAAATCCATGTTTGGACATCCAATAGACGCGAAAAGCACATGCGAAAATAGATATTCTAAACAAGACAGTTTAACTTTTTGCACACTATTACATATCAAAGTAATTGGAAGTTATAAAGAAATTGAAGGATGATATATCTATTTTGCCACTAGGGTTACGTTGAATAATCTTTAATTCAGGCATGTTCATCTACCACTGCTCGCTGCCATTCTATCAAGTTGATGAAAGTTGAAAAAGAATAGTTCGTTTTGATACTAGACATCTTCACTCACTAAGCCCTTTCAGAACATATAGAGAGAAGTACATTTCCCACAGTATTAGTCCTCCAAGTTAGAGGTATTAGAACTAATTATCACTCTTTCTAATTCTCTCCATCTTTCTTTGGAATTACATTTGGGAAAATTATATTCTCAACAGTCACAACAAAATGTCAATAAAAGTATTTCTGTTTCTGTCAATAATTAATCATATAATACATAATATTTAGACATATATTACATAAATCACTACAGGTGTAATTTAAGTCGCATATCCTGTTCCGCACCCTTATTGCGACTGGAGCTACATATGGCTCAAGGTCATGACTGAAAACTCAAATTCAAATTAATTTTAAGATACGTACATTGGATTACTTCTTAAGGAATCTCACAAATGACGAACTGAATGATTCAAGTCACAGGGACAAGACCAAAGGTCAACGCTCGATCACCGAGTCATTCGAGTCAATACCAAGACAATCCAGTCACGTTTCGGACCCAGTCACCACTGTCCGGGCAATCAAAAGTGGCCCGGGCTCAGCTCTGTTTCAGATAGTTCATTTCTTCTTTATAGAGTAATATAATTTATTATGCCTAACAGACAGTAAGACGTTCTGGGATCAGGCAAGTAATTCGTTATATTTTTTTTTTTCAAACATATGGCGTTGTAACATGAAAAAGACAAGTGAAATAGAAATTTCGTTTTCTATTTTCAGATTTCTATGGACTATTTGCTTTTGTCTTTCCATTTTGGCTACATTGATCATTATAATGCAGTCATGGAGAAAGTTCCAGGATAACCCTACAGTGTTAACAATCAGTAGAAACCTAAATGACTTGGAAATCAAACTACCTTCTGTCATTATATGCAGTGATCCTGTGTCGAAAAGCAGATATGTGAAGAAATTTGTGAAAAAGTAAGTTGGTAATTATATTAGAATTAATTTATGTTTCTTATTGTCTTATTCTAAGCTTTATTTCGTTGACACAATTTTGAACAACACGCCTATTCCTATACTTAATATTTATTAGTTCCTATAAAGAATACAAAAATAGTTAGCATGGGTGACGGCAGTTGGAAGGTCGTGGTACAACTAAGATAACGTATAGAAACTACGACGTTAAAGCGATTACCTGATATTAGTGGCATTACTAAAGGATTATGGGATATGGAAAGTAGTCTATCACGAAAGTCATTTACTTCAGCTTCTGTATTTTGCATAGGAAGCACTTCAAGCAATATTCATTTATTATAGAATTAAGAAACATGTAATTTACATTTATCTGAAATGAACGTCCAGTATGATGAGCATAGTTCGCTTCTGCAAAACAATTTCAGGATATGGCATCCTCCAAGTGATGTCACATGCTAATCAGACAATAAGAATGAAAACACAGAAGTAAACTATATATTATTGTATCTGTCGACTCTAGAAGCCAATGAATATAAGTGACTTTGAAGATTTAAAAATGTTCAAGGTACTTATTTACTGTATATTGTATACATTGCTCGAAATATATGTGACACATAACTTCCATATTTTTGTACATGGAAATATTAGAGTATGAGGTTTTGTTCAAAATACAATCTTTTGTGTCTCATATATTTGTGGTTTCAATGAAAGATCACTTGTGTGCTTGGGTTATGGAGTCGACATAACTGTTTCTGTTATGAGTTGATTAGCAATTCTTGTAGATCGCAATAGTTATTGGATCGCTGATGAGATCCAATAACTGAACAACCAGTGATATCAATTGCCATATGCTTACTGAGTAAAACTAGTAAAAAATATACATAAATCACTTTCTGTGGTTTTAAAGACTTCAATAAAGTGTTATGTAATAGCTCTACAACGTATAGATGGCTATTAGGGAAAGAGTATTGTGTGTAGGCTATCAGGGGATGACCAGTATGCTATATTGTAAGCAAATTTTTAATCATAATCTCCTCATGGAAATAGTCAACAGAGAAATTGTAGAATAATAAAGATTGTTCTCCAAATTACGAATCCATTTAATATTCTTCAATTTGAAAGCGATAGAATATTCTGCTTGCCTGAAGTTGTTCGAATGAACTTTCCATGTTTAAATTTTGTTCTATATATTATCAGCTCCCGACTTTTTCAAGACTCTTGAGGTGAATTACCTACTTGCGTCAGTGTGCTCCGTCATCTGGTGAAAGTTCTAGGGATAACTTTAACTCCAGCTATTAGTATTGACAAGAGGTATCCGACATAGTGAATTGCCTACTCTTTAGGCATTTGAATCTGGGATCCGTACCGGTTATTCAATTTGGTATTGAACTTACGCGCTAAGGAGAGTCTATTGTGTATACAGACTGTGAGGATTATTCATTACCGCAGGAGTAGTTGAAGACCTTTTCAATCATTTCATTCCAACTTCAAAATCAATCTGCCATAGCAGTGTCTATTTTCTCATCTATGAACTTCTATCTTTGTCTAAAATTATTATACTATTTCTCTTGAATTCTATTTAGAAATCGGGACTTTTAATTTATTTGCAAATAAAAGTAATTTCTCTTCACAGGAATTTTGGAAAATTGAATAAAAATCAACAGAATTACTACATGAAGTATGTTGAGGATGTAGGAAATTTAAACGTCACAAACTTAAAAGAATTCAGGCAGTACAAGGATTCGAACATAAAGTTGAATGCAACGTTGAGTGAAATAAGATATGAGGTACGTATTATTAATATTATTTAAATGCATTACGTTGAATAATCTTTCAAAAATAATTGGAGAAAATATATTATAGGTGTCCCTCATTAAGTGTTTACCGGCTACATGGAGTAATAATATTTTGGGGACGACTTAGAATGATGAACATTTTAATAAGATGTTGTAAGATAATATTTACAATTTAAACAAAATAGTACAGATTGTGTGATTCTACATTGAGGACTGTACTGTTAAACCTTTCTCTGATGTTGCAAAGCTTTCCGCTCACTATGTATAACGATTATATGAGGCGCATATTTCTAAACGGCTCCCTTTCAAAAAAAAATGGAATTGAGATATTGATATTGTTGAGTTCATTTTATCATTTTCTAATATATTAATAAGATTTTGCGATTCCAAACTCATTTAATTATCGTACGAAAATAAAGGACAAAATCATAACTAATAGTAAAATCTTTGTTTTTATCTTTTGCAATATCCTTTTTCTAGAACATAAAATATTGGTAAACGAACACTATAACATATTCATAGGTGCACATTTTCCCTAGCTTTAAAAATAAGAAGTGTAAAACAATTGATTTTGCCAATTTCCCAACATTTATGGCGTTTGGACAACGGCTCGTTTGGAAATGGATGCCTCATATGAACTCGGTTAGCTTTGTATTAGGAACAGGAAATTAAATTTAGGGGAAGCACGACACTCCGTCTTGGAGACGAATTACTCTGAACGATTGTGTTCTTTAGTGACAGCAGCGTTCAACCGTAATGCATTTTTGTGAAATCAATGTGCGCATGGCTGTTGGTCTCGTGATCGTCCAGCCTGTACCGTTATGTTTCAAATAAGCTGAATTAGATTGAAAACTGGCAATTTAGACTAACAGCACAATGTGGAAAATACTGAGCCATGTGCCTCGAACAATGACAATGCTACAGGAGCAGAGTGGCCTAAAGCTCTGTACTATCCAGACACTAGAGGACATTGTGATGTGGGCAAGCATTCTGTATCAAGGAATGCAGGTAGTAGATTTTCCAAACAATCCTTATAGACGTAGACTGGTACGAATACGAGAAGATGTACGGAACGTCTTCCAATGTGATTGTAATCGTATCGCCAAACACAAGTGCATTTGAACAGGGAATCATACCCTCGTTGTTAACTTGGCTAAAGCACAGTGGAGGGGTAAGCAGCCTTTTTGCCTCTTTTTTCTAAATTCGACATATGAGAAGGTTAACTCTTACTGATTATTAGTTAGTCAGGTCAGAGTTTAGCAACTTCTACTTTTTCCCGGAACTTCTACACTATAAATGAAACCAATTTAATAAACGAAAAATAATTATTTTACTGAACGAACACAGTAACAGCATGAAAGTTTAAAGCCATGTTCGGTAAAACGTTAATCAAGACAATGCACCTTAGCTACTAAAACAATGATCTTTCTGTGGTAATGAATAAGCACCAAATAAAATCAAGTTTATGATTCACTTTACCTTTGGGAATAAATAGTCATCTTACTTATTGATTCCGCCACATAGCATCCAAACACGAGGTTGATTCTAATAATAAATTTTGAATTGAAATAGAAGTTTTATTTTTATTTTTATAAATTTTACGTAGCTATGATTCAGCTCGACATTCGTTAGACAAATAAACAAAAGTGTATTCTTTAATCATACAAAGATTAAAGAGATTAAAGACAAAGATTATACAAAAGTAATATTTCTTTAATCATACAAAGATTGACAACTATTCTCAGTGACAAAATCGTAACAAATTCTTTAAATCTCAAGCTGTGATCAACTTTGCACTTCAATCACACGCAAACTTCAAAATAAATTGTTACCTAAATATATTTCAATTAATTAACAGTATCACTTTTTGTTACTTTCTCTGTCACAATAGAATCTTTCATATAAAACATGGGATTTCGCATTATCATTTTTAACAAAATTTAATACTATTTTGTGTCTACATTTTAAACTGAGTTATTTCCGAATACTTTGGTAATGGTGAAGAAACGTTTACAAGGTCCCGAAATTCATAAACCAAAATATGAATTAGGAAAGCAGGGACCTCAAGTTGTTATTTGAGTCCATGAAACTGGAATTTGTATTAGTTTCCTAACCTGAAAAGTTAGTTAAAATTTTCCATTAGATCTTGTTCGGTTCAACACACAAAGAAGTGGGAAATTAAATTATAGATTTATCTTTCAGAAGACGGTAGCTTTCAAAACTTCAGACATAGAATGAATACACGTAATCTGTGTGTACCTTCTTTTGGCATAATAGTCGTGTGTTAACTAAAGCGAATCTCTGTTAAAAGTGTCGGATTACATAAACTGATCCAAGCTTTACCGAAAAAAAGTAATAAAAACAGCTTAGAAATAAAACAATCTTACCGTCTTTAGTCACTACAACAACATTTCTTTCTGTTGTATGTAACAGAACTCACAGTTTAAAAAATATTATTTTCATCCTCTTACAGGCTAAGTATTAAAGTCGCAGATTTTGATTTAGCGAGGAATGAAGGTTCGAATCCTGGTTCTTGCGAACCTGAGTGAGGATTTTCAGTGTTGTCGTAAGTTAAAACGGGGAATTGTCAATATGACACATACACGAAAGCCCTATGTACTGGCTTTCCAGTCCTCCGAATAGTGCCATAGCTGTAAGTCCATCCCAGTAGTGAAAGTAATAATAGAGTCAAGTAACATTTTAAATCCTTTCTACGAACATTCTGTACGAACATATGCATAGTGTAACAGAACGCGTCTTCCGTGTGAACGAACTCCTGATAACTTCTGCTTGCTGCAATTACCAAGCAACGTAATAAGATATTTATGGCTGCAAAATTTAGAGCTTTTCTGACTTCGGCTATGAAAGGTAACAGAGAACGGAGTGTACTGTACATCTAATAAAACTCGAAATTAAGGACGGGCCGCAATATCTATGTTTAAATGGTTTGCCTCACCAACCAGTGCGGTGACATTTGTTGGATATTTCGATTACCGTGCGATTTGCTTGCCAAGTTTGAGGTTTTTACGCATACTTCAGGTATTTAGTGTGTAGAATCATAAAACGTTGGGTGCCAATGTTATTGATTTATGTTTCATGTATTTTTTCAATATGGCGGACGCCAATTTCACATGGCATATACAGGCTGATAAAGAAACTCCCTTACTTTTAACCCACTCTCTCTTTATTTAATCTCAATATGTCTTTGAAAATACAGATTGCACAAGTTTAGAGTTCTTTCGGTCATTTCGTTATTGATTAATTTTTCTCAATATGCTTGTATTATGTATTTTGTAGAAGTTCCGTCTGAGGAGTGGAATGGAATTGAGAATGACAAATCATTGCATCTCAAATAATGGCCAGATTTGCAGGGAAAAGGAGCTATGGTACCATAAGGCCATTATGCACAGCCAGTGGTCGTTAGAAAACTGTATGCGTATGTTAAACACAATATGGATCTACATGGTATAAGGCCATATTACGGACATTCATGTTCGCAATTAATGCTCCATCAAAGTACATCGTGATTAAAATATACACAAGCATTAAGTTCTCATTACTAGCTGCTACTCCCAATAAACGCCCATATCATGTCCCGAAAATCCAAATGTGTAGATAACAAATTAACGTCAACATTGTAACTTGTGGCAGCAAGCTCACACGGTTGCAATTACCTAGAAAAACTTTTAAATTGCAAGAATTTTCACCATTATTAGTTTCCAATTGCTTAAAGTGAGCTTTGCATACGTGCACGTCTTAATATGCTAACTAGCAGAAGCATCCAACCTTACCTACGAAACTTATCTTGCATAACAGTACCTTTTAGTATAAGATGGAAACAATTGAATGGAATTCTCCATGAAACTACCTGAGCTGAAAACCACCTGGAACGGAGATGCAGGTTCCGCAACAAGGAGATATGGGAAGACAGAAACACGGAAATAAAGTTGATCCCACCTACAAGCCCCAGGTAAGCCAATAGTGACAAGGTTGGTATCTCGAGGCCAACTATCAATTGAGAATTAAGCAGGATGAATGTTTTAGGACACTGCTCAATTTAGTATGCAAACATCATCTTGTTCAGCACTACGAGTCCGAGATCAGTAGAATACGAGACAGCATGTCCTGTATAAGAGTCCAGAGACCTAACTAGAATTTGGTCGAGTTCACCAAAGCACCGACTAATTTCGAAGAGAATATCACATCTCTACTACGGAGAGCAAAACTTAGTACCAACTACTATAAACCGTTAATACGAAGTTGGTAGAAAATTGGGAATCTGCCTTGGAGGACAGCAAGACCTACCTGAGTCCATAGATCACAAAGAGGTAGTATAGAATGCAAAGCTCTTCACGTTGTATTTCCTCACAAGGTCCTACAACGAATCAAGAAGACTAAAAAAATGAGATGACTGCTCAGTAAAGGTAGAAGACACCACAGAGGGACAAGTAGACAACACCACCCAGTCGCCTCATGGTAATATTGAAAAACTGCACCAAATAAATAAGTGAAGGAGAGAAGTACCGCCGGAGACACTTTGAGTATCCTCAAGTAACAGCCAAACGAAATATTTGGACAAATACTTAACACATTTTCTCATAAAATGTTGCCTACACTAGCCACAATGGCTAGAAGACACTTCAAAATTTTCTGCAGAAGCTCAGAAGCGCTATAACAATGGGTGATTTAACATATTATATATTAAAGGCATAAACACTTATAAACAAGCATAGGAACCAGAACTAGTTTCAGTATACTACAACTCAAAATTCGAATGGCTAAAATGTCTAAGTGAGTAAACATTGGAGCCACCATTTAAACTCTAGTAAAGATGGGCCTGAACATTCTAATGTATAAGAAGTATAGATTTTTAGGTAACGTCGTAGGAATGTTTACTGGAACGATGAGTAACTAAAATCTTTTATAAACCGTTTAAACAATAATGCAGGAGAACTTGAGTTCACACTTGATTGTCGAGCCAAAACAAGATTAATGTCTTAGAGGTAAACGAAGAGACCAAACGATCGTATATAATAAGCTTACTTCAACACATGAATCTTTAAATGCAGACTCAGCACACCCAACTGCTTAACGACTCACTTATTAAGAATCAGGCATTACGTCTGAAATTAATTATATATAAAGGGAACCAAGAAAGTTTTGTCGCTTTTGTGGAGATCTGTGTTCAATTGGCCCTCACACCGTGAGTTGAATGCGAATGGAGATCAGGCGAAGGTCAGTTGTTGGTGTAGGTATAGCCAACATACTACCTGGTTGTGGAAGTTCAGTTACACCGTGAACGTGCGGAAGGACAGAGTGAACATGGGACCTCCACAGAGCATCATAAGGGCGTGTATGCTCTACGAGTTCAAACTGAGGTCAAACGAGTTGGGTCGATGTGTCCCACATGATTTGACTCCGAGACAGGATGCCATGCGAGCAGACACCTGTGTTTCTTTGCTGTCTCGTCTGAGGAAGGAGTCATTTCAGGACAGGGTGTTGACATGTGATGAGAAGTGGGTTTTGTACGAGGTTCCACGGCGCCGCCATCATTGGTTAGCATCCCATGAACCGGTTCCAAAACAGCCGAAACCAGCACTGCACCAGAAGAAGGTCCTCCTATGTGTTTAGGGGACTGCTCGCGGCATCGAGTATCGGGAACTGCTACCAGCTAGTCAGAGCATAAATGCAACTGTGTACTGTCAGCAGTTGAGCCGTGTTCAAGAAAAACTCAAACCTCTGTAGCCAGCACTTCTGAATCGCAAAGGGTCATCCTGTTACAGGACAACGCTAAGCCCCACGTGGCTAGGATGACCCGGGATACCATTCTACGCCTTGGATGGGAAACACTATTGCATCCGCCATACTCCCCGGACATTGCACCGTCCGATTTTTACCTGTTTCATTCCTTGGACAATCACCTTAGAGGACGCCGGTTCAAATCGCTAGTAGAGGTGCAAAATGCACTTGATACCTTCTTCGCTTCACGGCCCACCACGTTCTATCGCGATGTAATCCATAGCAGAAGGTCGTCGATGCTGATGAGGACTATTTTTGATCTTCCAGGTACGTCTTAGGTGATATATCTATGTTTGAAGGTGGTGGGTGAAAAAGCTCAGAACTTTATTGCTTACCTTTATATAATGACCAGTGACTTGAGAAAGGATTAAAAGAATTAGGCAGTCTTTCTAGAGGCTATAAGAGGAAAACGGTATACGAAACCGATAGGCCAAGAGGAGAACAGAATGTGAAAACCTAGCTATTTTTCCACAAACCTACTACCCCAACCATAACAACAAACTGAACGAACAAAGCAAAAACTTCTGTAGAAGAATCAAGAGCGAATTTAGCAAAGAAAACTGGTCGGTGAAGATGGTACGAGATCCACCGCTGTTCCCGTGTAAGATATCAAATCATTTGAATCATCTAACAAAAGTAGCTTTCACGCAAAACGATTGACTAAGATACAAGATTTCAACCAAATGGAATCTAATACACCGAAATTAAATTAGAAACATACCAATACACCCGAGCAAAGGTAAGTCAATAGACTTCAAAACGTCTGTTATGAGGAATAAAAGCCGAGTAAAACCATGAAACAAAAAAGCTGTGGAAGAAAAAATGAAATGAAAACCACCATTTTTTCCAATTGAAGAATGGTGTAATAAAGTTCAGAGGAATTCTACACCATCAAGTAAACCAGAAAGAACGGAACCTGATACTTCACGACCCAGGAGAGGGGGAAGGTGCAGATTGACGGCGACTAGCCTATCAGAGATCAAGCAACAGTGCTGTGACATAAGCGGAAGGGAGACTCTAAATAGAAACAATTGAAATAGAGAGAGGATAATAAACAACTCGAGAAAATAAATAAACACTAAAACCAAATCAAGTTACCAATATAGATCTGTAACGGGAATTCTTGAAATTAATAAACTCATGGAGGAATCCATAAATTGACTCATTGAAACCCATAAGGCGAAAAGAGTGCACATAATGGACACATCTATTTCAAAACAGTTAAAAGCTGTATTTTTATAGTCTTCTATAGAGCAATTTAACAGTTAGTGCGAGATTTAGCCGATGTTAATCCACTACAGTAAACTTTGGTATGTATTTTTTGTTCAGTTTAGTAACTAATGACTTCGAGACGTCACGATTTCATTAACTGTTAAATGTCTAAATTTCTAAATTCCACAAACAACCAAGTTGCTGCCGGTATTAGAATCCAGAACCTTGGAGACTTTCGTTTTTCACTAAACAAAACGCACGACTAAAGCGGTTGGCACAACTCCACGAGTAATACGGACAACACATCTTATATGGGGAGACGACTGGGGTGAATATAACACTATGGCTTCATGCCACACCTCACATTAAAAAAAACGGGTTGCAAGACCTTCAGAACAATGATGAGAGTATATTCAGGTGTTTCATGCATGAATTTGGGGGATAAAAGAAATTAAAAATTCTTTAAACTTACTTATATTAAACTTTAGAGGCCACGCAAAATTGGTGTTCGCCATATTTAAAAAATATGCATGAGAACAAAAGCAAAAAATGTGGAAACCAACTTATTGTGACTCTGCTCACTAATTACCTGAAAAAATAAAACTTGTCAAGCAAATCGCACGGAATGACAAATTCCACCGTACTAAACGAGCGTTATTCTTACAAGAGGACTGTCAATGAAATTATAATGAGACTTGTTTCGGGATTTCACCTGGTAGAATGCACATGTTGTACCATTGACATACAACATACATTGATTACTATTTACAACTACAAGGCTCGGACATACAGATTGCGATGTTGTGTGGCGCAGTAGGTACGCAAATCAATTGCTGTAAAGAAACTATATGTTCTAATTCAATCGCTACAAGACCCTTCTGTTTTAGTTTCATCCGAGAATGAAAAGTAGAGCAGTATTCCATCTTTTACCACACAGCAGTTAACTATCACCATACTTCTCTCGCTGAAGGCATGCTTGTTGTGTGGAACCTGCAGCAGCAAACAATATTGTTACCTCTATTTCTCGACTTTACAGTTGAAAAGAACAACCTATGTTGTAGGTATGTCTTTCTAATAATGTGTCAATTCTGTAAGTAACATTTCACTGTACGTTTCTCTATGGATTTAGAAGTGTTAGTTTCGATTGAAGCAGATGATTCTCTGATTTGCAGGTGAGGAATGATCTAAAAGTGACTGTGATGCATCCTTACTCTAGGACTACATACGAAAAGCAACTAATAAGAACAGAATACGGATTGTGTTTCTCCACTCACTCGATGCTTTATGACAGACAAAGGTATGGCATTTTTATACATTATATTCCGGGTCTAGGTCAGAACCCCCAACGGTCAGAAACCCCAGAAGTAGAAACGGTCAGAACTCCCACACAAACGGTCAGAGTCCCCACAAAACAGCCAAAACCCCCAAACACCCAAATGGTCAGAACCCCCAACGGTCAGAAACCCCAAAACTAAAAGCGGTCAGAACCCCCACACAAACGGTCAGAGCCCCCACACAAATGGTCAGAACCCCCATACACATGGTCAGAACCCCCACACACATGGTCAGAAACCCCACACAACGGTCAGAAACCCCACACAAATGGCCAGAGCCCCACACGAAGTGTCAGAACCCACAAAGGCAGAAACGGTCGCCAGAAGTGTTAGATTAAACTGTCAATCAACCCTAAAATTTAGAAAATTATATTTCAAAATAAAATTAGCAATGTAATAAATAAAAAGTAAAAATTCAGAAATGTTTTTGATATTCAATTTTGGTAAACGTGATATGGGAACACTGACGGTGGCAGATTTCTTCGTTTGTGTGCCATGATAGCGATGGGCAGAATTGGTATTTTCTCGTAGCGGTGATAGCAGTATTTGCTATATGTAAATGTTTGTTTAAAATAACAGTTTAAAACATGTTTTTAAATAGTAGTTATTTATTCCCTACATTTTTAAGACGTTATCTTAGCTACATGTAGCCTGTTATGAGTCCAGTATTACATGTTAGATATGTATACATGTGTGTAAGGAGTATCTGTGCGAAAGGAGTGGACTCCTTTTAGGATTTGGTGTAGTAGTTTGAATTATAACTGTCAGAAAGCTATTTTTGTAATTTTTGGAACCTGAATTTACTGGTGGAGAAGGAACATTATCCAATCTGCGCCAAAATTGTAGGTTAAGTTCCTTACCTTCAAAAGAATACTATGAATTACGAAAAACACCTCCAAGGACATATAATAGCAGTAAAAAACTAAAATTGTTCTTTCTGTGTACTAATTCTACTAAACCACGTCAATAAATTCCTGACATGAATATAAGAAAAAAGCTACAAACAATCTAGGGTGCACAAATGCTCTGTATCGTCTCTATATGGAATGCAGGTTTGGGAAAATGAACTTTAGAGTTTGATACTTCCATTACTATTAACAGAAACAGAGGCGCCGTTTGGGGGTTTAGGGGGCAATTGACCCCCAACCCTGGGTTTTGGAATATTCACTCATTAAAACGTATAATACCTTAAAAAAGGCAAATTAAAGTGACATAAAAACACAATGAAATGTATAGAAAAATAATATATATTTATTTATTTCGATCCTTTGTAGGAGTTCCGAACCAAATTCATAACTAAAACAACTGCCCGTAACATCCTACGCAATGTAGGTCAATGAGTTTTAATTGCATGTTATGGTAATTAATTTAGCGACAACCTCACACAAAAATCTAAAATTAGAAATGATTTTAATTTTATCTATAGTGCGTTTTAAATCGGGAGTTTACCTTCGTCCTCTGTAAAAGGTTTATATCTATATGCCCTTTTGCTTTCATATATGGATCCACTCGAGTATAATTAATTCTGCTTCACGTCTACATAAAGTTACAATCAGATCGCCGAAAAACCCTTTGCGATGCCTGTTCAACGTTGACTAGCTTTATAATGACAGTGATTCTCAAACGGTGTGCACGGTGACACTAATATGCCGTGACCGTCACACGGTCACAATGCAAATTAAAAACATGTTTTTAAACTGTTGTTTAAACTGCTATTTTAAAAAAAACATTTACATATAGCAAATACTGCTATCACCACTACGAGAAAATACCAATTCTGCCCATCGCTATCATGGCACACAAACGAAGAAATCTGCCACCGTCAGTGTTCCCATATCACGTTTACCAAAATTGAATATCAAAAACATTTCTGAATTTTTACTTTTTATTTATTACAATGCTGATTTTATTTTGAAATATAATTTTCTAAATTTTAGGGTTGATTGACAGTTTAATCTAACACTTCTGGCGACAGTTTCTGCCTTTGTTGACTCTGACACTTTGTGTGGGCGTCTGACCGTTTGTGTGGTGTTTCTCACCGTTTGCGTTGGGATCTCATTGGTTATGTGGGTCTTCTGACCTTCTTCAAGTTTCGGTTTTGTTATCGTTTTTATGGGAGTTTTCACTGTTTATGTGTGTGGGGATTCTGACCGTTTGTGTGGGCTTTCTGACCATTGGTGTGGGGGTTACGACCGTTTTCGCATTTGGGGATTCTGACCGTTTATGTGGGTGTTCTGACCGTTTTTAGTTTTGGGGTTTCTGACCGTTGGGGGTTCTGACCATTTGGGTGTTTGGGGGTTCTGGCTGTTTTGTGGAGATTCTGACCGTTTGTGTGGGGGTTCTGACCGTTTCTACTTTTGGGGTTTCTGACCGTTGGGGGTTCTGACCTAACCCTTATATTGCACTTCACGCACTAATCTCCTCATTGATGTTCGCAACCAGAAGGAAAATAAAAGTGAAAATCACTCACTGTCAAACATTTTATAAACATTGGGGGGAACTTTCAGTAAGGTTTCACAAAACGGTCAGTATTTTATATGGTTTGTTTAACATTTAGGAAACCCCAAGGGCGTTTCGTATGCTGATATTTAAATTTGCTGTTTTGTGTTCTTTGTGTACACGCACAGAAAGAGAAAACGTTCTTATCGTCGTCTTCACGCTTCTACTTTTTTTTTTGCTCCCATCATTCGTGAAAAATGAATCATGGTGACTCTCATTGATTAAGTTCCTGAAAATCTCGAGGCAGTAAAGTTTGCCAATTTTTCTCAACAATATTTCGCAACGAATTCACAGAGCAACGAAAGTCCTAGTTTCAAAATGTTTAATTAACATCGGAAATAAATTGTCGGAATGTACATTCACCGTTATCTGCCTCCTATCGGATGGGACAGTATGGAACTGTGACTAATACAGGTGGAATATCACAGTCACGCCATATGTTGGCACTTAACGAAAGCAGATAAAGAAGAACTGACTTCAGATCTAGGTTAAGTAGCCTCCATATAACTTGCCATTTTCATTACTTGGAACTACTATCTTATAACCACTGACGTAACAGGTCGATAGGCCCTGAGTCTGCCCCAACGCCAGCTGTCTGCGTCCACCCGAGTGACGGCTGTGTGGTCAGCATTGCGTGCATCTAATCACGAACAGGCGTATCAGGAGCTTTCTAGACCGAGTGGCCGTCACGTTTTTATTCACGTCACTCCCCAGTTTGCATCACGACGCTGGTTGGACGCCGAAACGTGGGACTTCAGCCGGAAATTGAACAAGGGACCACGCGCACATGAGTCCAACGCTCTAACCACTAGACTGTGGAGCCCCTTGGAACTACTATCTTGCCATATGTTATTTTCGCATTACCTGCGCTCAATTTTGAAATGTGGCTTAGCATCATAACAGTAGTAGGAAAGGGTGAAACGGCTTCCAGATTTCAGTTTAGCGACCTAGAGATGCAAAACGATTCCGTGTCCCTGATTGAAGACCTCAATTGAAAAACATCCCAAGTGCACCGGAGTATATTTTTCGGGAGGAACGAAAAACGGTCCAAGGTCTTCGTATGCTATCCTATTCAGGGGTAACTAGTTTGTATTAAAACTATTTTGTGGTGGGATTAATATGTAATTTTAGTGCATAGCTCCTGGAACATACATACCAACGAACAGAAAAAATGCAAAGACGAAAAAAGCGGACCTAGGGTGTTTTTCAATCCACGTATTCAATTGTAGTCTGTATATTTCGAAAACGAATTGGAATTCGACGGGAATTTAAATTTCTTAGCTACCCCTGTATATAAATAACTGATTTAAGTGTATGTTGTATAAGGATTTCATCTGATTCGATTTGGAATAAAAGTTCCTGCTTTCAGCGCACATTTCTCGATAGTATCCTTGTAGGACATACACACTCATAATGTGCTCTGTCGACGAGAAAAATCAAATATTGTAATCAATTTCTCTTTGGCGTATGTGTATACACGATTACTTCTTAAATAGCTTATTATTCCCAATAAACTAATTATAAATATTGATTATTGTGATCTGAGGACTGAATTGTTTCCAACTTGGAACGCAGCAATAATTACTATTGGAAACTTGAACGTTTATTATTGAACCATGGAACGGCGCTGGTGATCCTAAAAATGTACCCTGTGTTCTTTCGGTTATCATTTTCGTTTCCACTAAATGTAAATTAGTACAACTTCCACAAGGAATTTCAGAGATCAAAATAGTCAAAATTACATTTAATGTGTGATTTTTAATATAATAATTTTCTTCAAAGAAAATAATTAAGCAACCAAATAATTTTATTGTCACGAAAGTATAGCATGCATTCACTTTATTTACATAGTTTTCATCACAACCAGTATTTATCTACTCGTTCCCTCCTTCTAGAAGTCGACCAACAGTCAATTCAATAAGTCTGGAAGTAAGCTTTAATATTTTCGTAAAGGACACATAGCAATAAAATGTAGAAAAGATTCGTGTAATTTCTTAATAATTGATTGCTATCTACCATATTTTTGAAATCCTCTGTGATCGAGAGAGATGTTCTGATTGTTTTTTATGTGCAATGTTGTTCACTCGTTATTGATACAATACCTCAATCATGATAACGTTCCTTTATAATTTGACATTTAGCGACGGGTTACTACAAACACATTTTATGGTACATTTTAATTTAATCACCAAAACTTTGCCCAAATCACCAGAACTACTAACACATAATTCTTTACAAAGCACACTAGCACAGCATCAAATTTCCTTAATTATTCATTAAACATGAGATACAGGGCAGAGTCTGACGACAGATCTCCATCAGAACGAACATAGTAAATATTATTGATCCGGCGCACAACGGAAACCTGTTAGTCAGATGCCTATTAGTGACAGCATTTGTTGGCAATTACTGCCAGATCCAGCAGTTGTGATGTCTGTCCGAGTAAAGAAATTGGGTGTATCAAAATTTTGAGCGTCAAGTAGTGGCCCCATTTTATGATTATTAAAAGCCTGTTTTATCGAAATCTGTTTATAGAATTGCTGCGTTACAAATTTTAGTGTATCTCCATAGTATATACACGTACGTTGATCTTAGAGGGAAGCCTATAGAGTTTTAGATTAACTATCTGCTTAATCTCCTAAAGTAAACAGAATATCGATCCGCACACATGTGTCGAATTTTAAATCGTCCCCCAGCTTACATAATGGACAGAACCGAGCGGAGAAGGCCAGAAGCTTGTAGTAATAAGTCACTCTCACAAGCGTGTGTTACGTGACTCATGGCTCCAAAGGTCAACCGGTTTTGGGAGGACTGCGTAGTTGCACTTTTCCACACAAAACATTCGTGGTCTAAAATTCAAAGGAGCAACGACGGCTATCAACAACATAATTAATCAGCATGATCAATTACCCACGAAGGGGACTAGGAAGCGAGCGTGCTCTGCAGTGACGCCACCTTGTTTCATAGGTTACGTCGAATTTACCACCAAATAAAAAACCCTCCACAACGTCTGATGACCGAACGATTGCACGTAGGACAGTAAATTGTGAATCGCAACCTGCGTGAGAAGTTGAATCACACGAAGGACTTTAAAAGTAGTAGACAAACTATCGGTGCGACAGAAAAAATAGCAACAGCAGGCGCGTCTACGAACGCCATATATCCGGGAAAAGTTGAAGTATATGGCCACACTAAATGAAGCATGGATGTATTTATCAGGCTGTGGCAAAGTTATAGCCATCGCTAACACTTCATGCGATGCAAAAGTTCATCCGTCTTTGCAAAGCAACTTTCTAGACAGGATTTATAGTTATTGAGGAATAGTGCTATCAAGGGAAGTTTACTATTCATCAGGCCTCTAAAAACTGTAAAATGAACTCTTTCTTCTTTCAGCAACATGTCATACCCTAATTTATGCATACGATCTGCTTCGTTTGTATGGAAATGCCATGAATAAAGTCTATGTGCATATGGACAAGGCTTCATCACATACATCCCATTCTATCCGTAACTTTCTGCAGCAGATTTCGCAAAACACCGGTATTCAGGCTATTCTATTTCACGATATACCAGTAAAGTCATTAGTTGTCAGTCGTCAGTCCCATGGACTTTTGCTTGTTTGACCTACAGAAAAGGGCACTCTTTTGTCTCGTAGTGTCACCGGGCCCTGAGGAAAGCCTATAAGAAGGAGTAGCAGAGATTTCCACTTCCTGTACTTCGTCGTAGCCTTCTGCAACGCAGGTTACGGTGCAGAGTTATTGCCAAGGTACATGGTGATCACATTGGGGCCAAACGATGATCGTCCTGTGGATTTTCAAAATTGGAATCATGTACGCGAATCGACCGACTGTATTATAGAAACGTTTATACTTTAACCTAAGAGTCCATGTAAATTTAGACGGATTTCCTTGACGGTGAATGGACATTTCGGTTAATGTACGCAAATACGTTTGTACTGTTACCTGAAGGAAATGTTTCGTTTTGTTAATGTATAGTCCTTATCCATGTTAATACAAATGTAACATTATCACCTTCTGCCTCGAGAAAAACAGCAACACACAACAATATTCGTACTAGAATATGAACACCATATTATTAATAAGTTACACCTACCTTGAAATTACCATCTGCGATACATGTATGCCAGTCACCTTGTTTTTTTTAACTCGTCAAATATTCGCGTTATATTAATATCCTGTGTGAGCAAGCTTGAAGCGAAGCTTCTACAGCAGCCTTTAGGAAAATTGTACCAGCGGTGGGTGATGAAAATAAAGCCTTGATCGATTGACGTCAACTGGAGAGTAGCACGTATTGTATCTAACGGTCAGAATGCACGTGCACTCAAACATTCATGAGCAGCTGAAAGTTATTATAGTAATTATTTCATGGATTTTAGTGGATTGAGGGAAGATGCCACACATTGTGATCTAGAAGCCATTCTAGAGTAATTAAAAAAACAGAATAGCAAAACTTTACACAAAAATGTATTGAATTTTCGTATTCTTCCTGGGTACCTGAAGCTACATGTATATAGAACGGATATATGAGCCTTTAAAATGAGCTTTCAAACTGTGCCTCTTAAACCCACATATCAATATAAAATATCCACTCATCTTGGGGAAAATACAAGGGAAAGTCCAAAAATAATTGAGTAAATTTTCTACAGTAAAACGGAAATGTATTCACGGAAACTGAAATATACATTTTGAAGACTGATCATTGCTTTACTATTCCACATAGCATCCATTTACATTCACACATTTCTCCCACCGAGAAACCAATTTTTGTATGCCCATGCGGTAGAACTTGTTCGGTTGGGGAAAAGAGCACGCCCTTCTTTGGAACTTGCACACCAATTACAAACATTTCTGAATGTCATGCAAGTGTCCCCATACGTTGCACACTACTGACGATAGAGTTCAGGTGGTTTCTTTCCATTTGACCACAGAAAAAGGATTACACTCCGCAGTTCCACTTGGTCGAACATCTAAAGCATAGCGGCCATTTTGAAAGAACTGCATCTCGGCGTAGCAAGGTTAACACACTTGCCATCCCGTGGAGAGGTACCAACGTACCACTATTTCAAAATGTATATTCTAGGTTTTGTGAATACATTTCCTTATTCAATTATGTTTTCGATTTTCCCTCGTAATTAAGGTATAAGATCATAATAACGAAATGAAAAAGATAAACTTCATGGCTACATTATTTATAATATGATTAAAATGCATGAACAGGTATGAGTGTTTCTGGCACTAAAGAAAATATTTGTTAGAATGACATCATCTTGACAATATCTGCTTGAGAAAGATTGCTCTCCCATCTGTTATAATGAACGCTACGTTAATGATGCAGCAATGACTTTATGTTTTAACCTATGTCAAACATTCTGTTGAACATGCACCGAGCAGCCGCAGCTCAGTTAGTAGAGAGTTGAGTTCGGATTTGATTCCCATGGCGGCCATAATGACTGAGGTTTACCCAGGTTATCCTCAGTAACACAAGTATAATGACTCCGTCTTCAACCATCTGCAACAAAATACAAAAAACAACCTGGCATGGATTAACAAAGGAACATAATATACAGTTTACTCAGAATAACAACACCAGTAACCAGCCCACAAGGAATATTACACCTCATTTCTTGCCCAACAGCATTTATGGAAATAACTAATAGTATGTATATTGTGATTTTTTTTTTCGAAAAACAACCCCTCTATTTTGTAAAGACGTGTTAAAAGTACATTAACATTACTTACTCTAATTTTTAACATATTTCAGTATTCCTGAAGGAACCGGAATAGAAGAACTGGAATTCGAAACCTATTGTAGCGACGAGAGACTTGGATATCTGATGGTATATACACCGAAAAATATGAAGGTATATCATTATTACAAATTTCAGTTGGTGACTCTGCATTTTTGTATACATCGCACTAAAGAAATCGGCTCTCAACGCTCGACAGTTAGACTATCAAGATTACTGCTACTTAAATAGATACTACTTATCATGCAGTAATGCTAGGTACAGAGTTTGGGCTCTTTCTATTTCCCATTCTCTTTGATGTAGCTAAAATTAGCTAATTGCTTTCGCACAGAATCTATCTTAAGAACCATACATAGGATGGACAAGGTCAATGACTCATTCAATTACATATGGTCTGTAGATTACAGCAAAAATACAATATCATGTCTAGGTCACCGCTGGACTGAGCTATGGGGGTGCAAGGTCCCCATAAGAAATACATGGGGAATGGGGTGGCATTTTATCCATAAATTAGAACTACTAATATTAGTGTTCATTCCATACTTTCCGTAGTCGCTGAGATGAATAATCATAGTTTCAATACTTTTCAAGTTCAAGTTCATCCCCCACCCCAGAGGTTGGGGTGGAAAGTGGTGACATTTTAAAATCGAGGACGACCTATATAAGTATCGAATTCATAGTTTTGGATGCCACTGAGTTCAGCGCTAACACTGACACTAACACTTTCAATGTCCTTAAGGTGCAAGTTAAGCCCCTAACCCACGGGGGTGAAAAGGCGTGACATTTTAAAAATAATTCAAGTCGTTCCCGAAAGGAACCAACATTAATAGTTTATCTATAAATAGGAATAGATTGAATGAAATATAAAAGGGTTGAAAGAGTATACAAAAATATGATTTAGAGAAATATACGCACACAGAGAAAGTTAAGTTATAACAAAGGGTGCTTGTGGGAGCCACAAAGTTTTGATGAAGTTTGTGGATAAAGATAGTAATAACGATTACGATAATGAAGAGGTAACAAATATGCAATTTACTATGTAAAGATATTAACATTTTATGCTATAATTATTTTCTGTTTATCAGATAAGTTACACAATCACCTGCATTTAGAATATTTGTATCATTTTGAAAAGTAACACCTCAAAGTGTAACAGGGTAAGAATTTGACAGCTACAATAATTACAAAAAAATGTTTGTACATACAAATGCATAGTCAAACTACGAGTAATAAATAGAGCTATACAAATAATTCCCGAAACATAAATAAAACTTAATTTTAAGATGGGTAAGAAACCTAACAAATGAGCAAATAGAGTCGATGTTGCCTACGTAAAAGTATTGCCCAATTTGTAAAGAAATAGAAGCATAGATAGAATAATAGTGAGAGAGAGAATCTTGGCACAGATACAAGCATATGCTTATGTGAGTGAAGATCTTCATTATTCCCAAGTATTGAAGTAATATTTTATATAATTCACATATTCAAACAAATATTCCATAGCCTGTAGTAATACTAATTTGTAAAATCGTTTTGTTTGAGCTTTTGCTTTACAACATCTTTCCTAATATATTGTATACCAGATTTGTTTTGGTGGGAAGAAGCATCAGCACCTGCGATTGGAATTTCCCGGAGTTCCGGAGATCTAGCGATCGTAGAAAGCCCGGATGCTGATTCTCTATCCAAAATGTAATTCTCTTCCAGTATGGTTTGATCGAATTTCAAATTTCTATTCGGGTATAATGGCTAAGATGGAAATATGATAAATATTCTAAAACTAAAAATGAGAAGTTGCAGAGCTAGATGTACACAACTGCAGTGCGAGATTATCATAAATGAAATCGCAGAGCAATAAGGAGGTCGTAGGTATAGGTCTAATGTCAATAGACCTTTACTGGGTACATTGAGAACTGTTGCTGCTTATGACGAGCATGACTCTTCTTTTATCATTTGATTTGGAGTTTGGTCACTTGACATAATGAAGGAATACTACTGTACTGTATACCAATTGCAATGTAATTAAAATACTAAAAATTCAATATTATCTCAAACGGTGTAACAAATGAAATTGCACTAAAGGACATTTTACAACGTGTATAAATATTCTCGACGAACTATTTTTATAGAATTAGCGAAAGAATGACAAATATTGAAAAAAAATTGTACTGACAATATTTTGTATATTTAAAGTTTTTTTTTTTTTTTAGAAATTCATATTTGTTTAAAACGTACAATTCATAGAGAAAACTTATTTCGAACTACATTTTCTGATGGAAGGCTCCGAATCAAAACCTTTGGAGAGTATGTGAGAATGCATCATCCTTGTTCATTAAGTATTCCTCTGACTTCGGAACGAGCCACAACCTAGCTCCTTCTGCCCGAGGAGTGACTAGGAATAAAAATCACCTCCATCCAGTCCCCTTTGTTTCAGTTATCCCAATTCTAAATATAGTCAGTCAGTTAAGACAGCATTCCTCCTAAAAAAGAAGAATGTCCTCCAATATATATATATATATATAAATCACAGCCATATTCAATCCACTAGTGGATGAGGGCTCTCCCCGAAGGGAGGAGTTGGTCTACTGCTCCCACGCTGACCAGACGGGTTGGGAGAGGAAAGCAGAAGCTCTCACTGTGATCGCCACTGTATTTTATTCACAGCAGCTCCCCAATTGTCCTCACGATGCTGGGTCAACACCGAAATTTTTGAGCCCCCACCGGGAATCAACCCGGGACCGCTCGCACTGAAGTCGAGCGCGCTACCGACTAGGCTACGCAGGAGCTCCCAATATATATATATATATATATATATATTGGGTGACTTGTACCCCTCCTCTATCCATAAATCCCAGATATCGTCGCCCTAAGCAGTAAGAAAGTCTCCATCAGTTACCAAGGATGATTGTACAACGAACTAACTATAAAAATACCAGTACTATGAAAATATAGTAC
Source organism: Lepisma saccharinum (assembly GCA_022664845.1). Lineage (NCBI taxonomy): Eukaryota > Metazoa > Arthropoda > Insecta > Zygentoma > Lepismatidae > Lepisma > Lepisma saccharinum. The sequence continues at coordinate 90,359 of JAGDQP010000217.1, forward strand.
TTGACAACTGCGTTGATGCAATTAAAAGAATACATAGCAGAAATATTTGTTAGAGAACTGTTTCGCCTTCATTATTTCTCTCATAACATTTACGTTCGATGTTTCTATCAATTGAAATTATGTGAGAGAATTTGATAATACCACTTCCTGGCAAATGACCTATATTGTACTAAACATATAAACGTTTATTCTTCCAATTCGTAAGTGGTGTTATCTTCACAGATTCAATAGTCTTGCAGGATCAAAGGACCAACATAAAAATATTGCATTTATAACACACATATGTCGCTCGTAGCCAAGTTGTACATGGAACTGGCGGAGAAACACGTATTATTACTGCTTTTTGAGGGTATCTTAGAGCAGAATCTTGGCAATATGCCAAAAATTAGACTCCGTCAAGTCTCTCGTCATATAGAGTTAGAGAATGAGACCACATGTTAGTGCACCGTTAGTGCACATAACACTAACGTTAGTGCTCCAATGGGAACAAAGAGAGAAGAGAAAACCTGTGGCAGGGCCAACTTAACGTCAAGTTGGCACCCCCATACACTTTCGTTAAGCTCTCGCGGGTTAAACCATGTGGATTCGTTAGTGTATCGTAAGTACACGTTAGTGCTAGAGACCCAATGTTAGTGCTCTAATACGAACAGAGGAGGCGGAAAAAAATGTTTGGGGTGCCAAATTGGGGTCAAGTTCCCCACCATAACCTTCCGTAAAGCTATCGGCGGTTAAACCATGTGGGTTCATTAGTGCACGTTAGTGGTAGCTACCCAACGTTAGTTCTGTAATTCGACCAGAGAGAGAAGTAAAAAACTGCCTAGGCAGTCTAATAGATGTGAAATTGGCCATTCTCATACTCCTTCGTAAGGCTCTTGCGAAAAAAGCCATATATGTTCGTTAGTGCATTATTATTACACGTTATTGCACAACACACTAACATTAGTGCTCCAAGAGAGAATTAGAAGAACATTTTTGGTTGGAGCAACTTGACATTCATTTGGCCTTATAAGAAATAAATTTTAGACCCATGCGGAACTAAATCTACGAGATCGCTAGTGTATGGTTTGTGCATCGTTAGTGCACGTTAGTGCCAATGTGGACAAACAGAAGTCAAAAAGTGTGGGGGACACTTGACGTCAAGTTGGCTGATTCCACAATATTTTTACCTTATTCTCTGTTCCCATTAGAGCATTAACGTTGGGTCACTAGCACTAACGTACATTAACGAACACACATGGTTTTACCCGCGAAAGCTTTACGGAAGGTTATGGGGCGGGGGCACAATAGATGTCAAGCTTGCAGCCTCAAAACTTCAATTCTGACTTTGTTACCATTGGAGCAATAACATTAGTCTCTGGTGCACTAATGTGTACCAAGGAATATATTAAGTAATATTCGCAAAACCTTACGGTGGGCTGTGGAAGAGGCCAAATTTACGTCACGTTGAATGCCTACGTAGTTTTATAACTTCTTTCTCCGGTCGCATTCGAGCACTAACATTGGGTTGCCAGAACTAACGTCCAATAACGAACATATATAGTTTAACCTGTGAAAGCTTTAGGGAAGTTTATCGGGGGCTGTATTTCACTTCTATTTTTGTTTCAATTGGAACACAAACGTTAGTGTCATGTGAACAAACGTGCACTAATGATGCAATAACTATGCACTAGCGATCACGTAGATGTAGGTTCGCATAAGACTAAAATTGATGTCTGGGGGAGTCCAACTTAACGTCAGGTTGGTCCCATCCACTTGTTTTCGAATTCTATCATTGGAATGGAGCACTAATGTTAAAGTGTTGTGCACTAACATGAATTAACAATGCACTAACGAATATATATATATATATATATATATATATATATTTGGGAGACGGGAACTATCGAGTGGCCAATTTGACGTCAAGTTGACTGCCTACGCAGTCCTTACTTCTGTATCGGATTGCATTACAGCACTAACGTTGTGTAGCTAGCACTAATATGTACTACCGATGCACTAACGAACCCAGGTTGTTTATCTAACCCGTGAAAGTTTTACGCAAGGTTATGAGGAGCCGAATTGACTGTTTCTCACTTCTATCTTTGTTTCCATTGGTGCACTAACGTTAGGGTCATGTGCTCTAACATGCATTAACGATGCACTAACTATGCACTAGCTATTTCGTACATCTAGGTACGCATGGGTCCATCATTTATTTCTGGGTGAGCCCAAATTGACGTCAAGATGGTTCCACTCATATTTTTTTCTAATTCTCGCTTAGGAATAGAGCACTAATGTTAGTGTCACGCGCACTGACGAGCACTGACAATTCAATAACGATACAGTAACGAATAGATATGCTTTTATTCGCGAGAGCCTTACGGAGGATTATGGGAATGGTCAATATCACGTCAAATTGACTTCCAATGCAGATTTTTCTTTTCTCTCTCCGCATTAGAGCACTAACGTTGGGTAGCTAGCACTAACGTGCACTAACAATGCATGTGGTCTCATCCTCTAACTCTATATGGGGGGTTGCAACTTGACGGAGTTCAAAAATTATTATGAAGGAATCTTACACGAAATACTTCAAAAGAAAAATCTTTGTAAAACTTAACTATTTTTGTTCACATACAAGATATGAGTGAAAGAAGGGAAATTTTGAAACGGAGGTATAAGAAAAATAGTCAAAAACTACAATAATTTCAATGAATTGTACATTTGGTGCCACTACAAGCGTAGCTCGGAAGAGATTGGTAAGTTTGTGATTTAAAGATGAGATCCACTAGATGAACACGGTTTCTACGCAAACATTCCAGCAATCATCGAAATACATCTTGTATAGCTCGAAGTAAAATATCCACGGAATGTAGGCAAGTACATCACGGATAATTTATTTCAGTTCTTTTGTTGTAGTAAATCACCTAGAGTACGCCTTGACCTTAAGGAGACTTAGCAAGAAATAATCCGCAGACGATCAGGTTATTTTGTGTCATATCATGCCACTGCGCCGGAAAATTACTTCTAAACAATGGCATTATACAACACTCAACTGTTTACAATTTTCCATCTTTCTGAAACATCTTTTATATGTATAAGATGTTAAACACAAAAATGATGCAAATATCATTCGAAATCAAATATCTGTGCTTTCCATAAATAAAATAGGAATGTGATATAAAATGTTAAAATGCAAACGGATGCAAGTGATATTGAGGAAATGCCCAAGCTTATCTTTATACATAGCACTAAATATATGTGATAAAATAACGGGAAACACAGGGACACATGTGACATTTGAAAAATGATTGAGTTTATCATATATAATATAACAAAATATTCAGAAACAAAGGACGCAAGTGATATTTAAAACAAAGATATTCGAGTTTATTTTCTGTGTATACAACAAAATATTCAAAAGCAGAGGGGTGTATGTGCTGTAGAACAACGTGTTCAACAGGTCAGTTAACAAGACGTCCAAAAAGGTAAAGATGGTAGAAAGCTAGAACAAATTTTATTCTCTTCAGAAACGATCTGTTAGTTTTGCACCCATCCTCTCGGCGCAACCTTGGAAGATTGGTGCGAAAAACACTTTTGTAAATACCTCATTCGAAGAGCATTTTAGAGTGAAATGTGTTATTACAAATTTGATCCATACAAAATTCTCTACAAGGAAGAGTATTTTTATTTTTATTTTAGGATGCACGGTTTACGTGCTAAAGGTGCTTGTAGTGCTGTAGATTTTCCAGCAGCCTTTTGTAACAGCAAAATTCAATGTTAGTTTTCTTGTCTGACAACTTAGGTTCATATTTCACTTTGAATCATCAATTCAAAACATCTTAAAGGAAAGAATTATGTATTCAAGTAATATTAAGTAGCTAAGATAAAATGAATTTTATGGGCGGTAACACCATTAAGAATATTAAGTAGCATAGTGTTAGTAATTATACACTAACATTGTAAGAATGCATAGAAACGAAATGGACATACGATTCTCTTTGGAGTGGTATTTTATTTCTGCTTAAATCTCAACAAAATATGGTGAAAAGCTGGAATCATTTTTTTAGAGAAGTGACCTTAGCAACGCATGTTTTGCACCCCTTTAGCACCCCCTGCTTTTTCCTCCATCTAGTAAAAATGGTAATGGTGCAAAAATATTTTCTTATATAAATATCTCTTATGAAAACCCTTTAAGAGAAAAATATGTTATTAAAAATGATACACACAAAATTCTCTACAAGAAAGATTACTATCATGTTTCTTCTTAAGATGTTTTGAAATGCTGCTTCAGAAGGAAATATGAACCCTAAGTTCTCAGACAAGAAAATTAACATTAGATTTTGCTGTTACAAAATGGTGTTGAGAAAAACTCCAGAACTTCAAGCACCTGTAGCGCATAAACCGAGCATCCTAGAATAAAAGTAGAAATAAAACTTTCTTGTAGACAATTATGTGTCCATCAATTTTCGTAATAACATATTTAGGCGAGATAATTACCAAAAGAAAACTATTTTGGTGCCAATTATCCAAGCAAGGGTGGCAGAGGGGTGCAACCCTAACACGCTGTTAAGGGCCCCTTACTCAAGAATATAGAATGTGTTCCAGCTATCCACATTGTTTTCTTTATTGACGACTACAACATACCTTATTTACTTGCTAAAACACATCTTGTATGTATCACAAAATATTCAGAAGCAAAGGGATGCAAACAACATATTCGGAAGCAAAGGAATGCATGTGATAAAACAAAATGTTCGAGTTTATATTCGGTATATCCCAACATATTGAGTAGCAAAGGGTTGCAAGCGTCATTTAAGATAACAATGTTTGAGTTTAGCTTCTTATTTCTCTCCGGTTTTACCACCTGCTGTAACGAAAGTATTAGACCCACTTTAAAAAGAAATACAGGTCATTACGGTATAGCACAAGACAGTAGAAAACAATAATATTGAAAATCTAAATATCTACATTTGACTGTAGTTTCGTACTACCAAGAACCGTACCCAGAAACAAACTTAACCAGTTTGTTACTGCATATGGGATCCAACTAAACAAGCTTAGGCCTGTCCCAATACAATGACATATAAAATTATATCAAACTACCGGCTTCGAACCCGTTACTCATCCAGCCAGTTCACTTATATATTAACTGTGGGTGACTGCATCGCTGAATTCCATTTTATAACTCACTCTTAGTTTTACAACTACCGAGGTTTGGACACCATTAAAAGCAAACTTTCAAACATGCAATGTATTACAACGTCAACAAAAATACTACAACTATAACAAATTTAGACTAGCCTATTAAACAAGATATTCAAACTTACAGTAGTAGTCCAATACGCCATTGCTTACTCCTAGCAAGGTTCTATGTGCACGGATTATCAGAAACAGGTAAACACGTAATTATAGATCGTTTTCAACCACAAAATGGCCATTTCATTTGACTTTTCAATCAAAAAAGTATCCAACTTATTTAAACCAAAATATAATATAAATCCAAACCATGTGTTACGAAAAGATCTTCATTGATAACCACAAACGAATGACGATATATCCGATCAATCCACATATCTCTTTACGTGGAAAAGAATTTCGTATTCAACAGAAAAATAAAATAATGTTGTTGTCGTACAACACCAACCTGTTTTGCTCAGACACTGAAGTCAAGGAAGGCTTCAGCGGCCAAGCACAAATATTTCCTGGCAGGCCTAGCACCTGCACACAGACGAGATAAAATTTTAACAAATCAAGATCGCGATACGTAATACACGCGATCAATACAATTTTAAAAAGCTGTGTCTATACACTGCGTGGGATTCGTCATTTCCGATAAATCTTTACAAAGCCCTGTCCTGATCTTTTCTCCCTGACAGTCCATTGGCCCCGAGCTTCTTGTTAAACCTATCCATCCATTCTATTCTTTGCCTTGCCCCCCCCCCCCCAACTCTCTTGGTCTCCACTTTAATATCCATCACTCCTCTGACTACATTTTTCTTCTCATCACATGTCAACACCAATGCAGTCTTCTTTCTTGCATCTTCTTAAACATGTCGACAACTTTGATTGTTCCACTTACTCGAGTATATCTTCTATATATAATTAAACAGTAAGAATCAAAGATATACACGTGACATTTATAGTAACAATGTTCAACTTTATCTTCTATATTATAGGGAAATATAGAGAAGGAAAAGGATCGAGTGACCTTTGAAACAACAATTTTCGAGTTTATCTTTTATAGGCTACAAAATATCTAGAAGCATGTGGATGCAAATGACATTAAAATAAACATTTTTAACGTATCTTTTATATAAAACAATATATTCAAAAGGAAAGGGAAGCAAGTAGCATTGAAAATAAATGCCCGAGTTTAGTTTTATGTATAACACAAAATGAATATGTCATGAAATATGCATAGTTTGTGCAATTTGCAGTTAAGTTGCTCTAGGTCTGAACGAATGACGAACTCCATCATTTATTTATTTATTTCAAAGTCAGCTGTACCTATTATGTTCTAAACCCGTCAGTGTTAGTCCATAGACACTTAGTGACTGAATTTCAATAACTACGGAGGGGCAGGAATGTTCTGTATTCCTTAGGAATTTTAGAAAACCTTTCTTCCTAACGGATAAATATTCCTATTGTTCGAATTAAAAAAAAGAAAACATAATTCTGATCAACGTGATTAACACTGTTTTTATGGACATTTGTAGTAGCTAATTAGTTTATGTGTTCGAGGCGAAATAGCTTTTAATTTGAAAATCCGACAAACGTCGATAGCTGTACTTATAATATTAACATATTTTGTTTAAAATTTATAGGCATTCTTAAACTCTCCAGAAGAATTTCCACAAATGTCGAAAAACTACTTCCAGTACCCAGGGGATGAACTATTGTATTTCTTCCTAGTAGAATTGTTTCCCACCAGAAGTACGCCAGCAATTACAGATTTGACATTGCAACAGAGGAAATGTTTGTTTCAAGACGAAAAGCAGTTGGATGTAAGTCCCATCTACACTTTAGTTGCTTGCAGATTACAGTGCAGGTTTGAACACATCATGAAGCAGTGTAATTGCTCACCTCATCTTCTCTATGACTACGGTACGTTAAAATATATTAATGGTATTTTAGAAATTGAAACAGTCATTTTCTTTAAATTGCTGTTCAATTAAATATAAAATGGTATGAAGAAATATTTATTGTTGTTAGACGTACAAGATGTAGAAGTATAATTGTTCATTTTACTGTGTATTTTCTACGTCACGCCATTTCTCCTCCAAATGTAGATATAGCATCAAAACGTGAGTTCACTTGTGTATAGATGGAATGTCTTTATGTATTGGCTTGATACGTATCAAATATTTTCTTCATAGTTCGTTACATATTAATATTACAAAATAAAAACCACAATAAAATAGTACTACGGAGCGGCTTGTAGACCATTCGCTTCGCATATGAAAAGTCCTGGATTCGAACCTATCATCCAAAAATTTTGGATGAGGATTTTTGCACGTTTCCTACATCCAGGAATCAGGCCATCATACTTCACTCTAGTTGACTTTAGTACATTTATTGAACGGTTTCATGTAACCGTTTTCACTTTCTGGAAAGGGGAAAACGAAATTTCAGTTTCTCACAGTCTTGCTTCGAGCAGAAATAATTAAATTGGATAATAAAAGAAGCATTCTATGTTACCCTTTTACATCCACACTGTGGCTACTGGCTGAAGTAATTCCTCATCATGTTCGAGCATGAAAGAAGTCGAGTAAGCATTTTATTGAGCTGTGCCTCGCTATATACGCAGTATGCTGAAAGCACCAATTGATCAAGCTAATACATGTTTCAAGACTTAAACATTATGCTTTACATTTTATTAATACAACTTGTTTCGGATATTAGTTGTGTATAGTTTACTCAATTGGAACCCGATGAGCGTTTTGCAAGCTTCCCTGCTACCATCTTCAGGGGAGCTTGTTTCATGTTAAGTTACAATTCTCATTATAAAATCCTTATTACGTTGCCGTATAAATTCTACTAGTATGGCAATATAATCTAGTCTATTGTTATTGGTTCAAATTTAAAATTATTTGTTATCCTGTGCAGATTGTTATGTGCGTCTGTCTGGTGTCGGTATACCTTCTTAAATTTCCTTTCACCTACCTTTAAGTACAAGCCCAGGGTTTCTCTTCAGTTTCATTAATTCAATTTCATCAGATTCTGTTTTGTATTTTGTTTTCAGCCTGTAGAGTTTGCATTCCTAAAAGCATTGTTTTATTTTTTTTCTTTAATAGTTTGCTCTGCAATTGTAGTTTCAAAATAATATTTTTAAAGAATTCTAATGTGTTCTTTCATCCTGTTGTATCGACAAAAGCTGTTGTGACTTCAGAAAATGTAATCCAGTGCTTCGTTTAAAAATATGTTCGGTGATATTATTTATTCAAGGAAGCTCCGAATATCCTCCTGGAGAGATGAAAGTTACCCCTCGAAGAGCTTTTCCTAAAATATACATTGAGAAGCTCAACTGAACGCCTGACCATAACGAAAATTTATTTACCTCTTATGTTACCATATTACACATGGATATTTACAGTAGATTGTGTATTTCTGAATTTCCAAATTTTCTTCTGTACAGACTCTAAGAGCAACTATAACAAGAGGAAGTATATTTCCTTCCCTTTGCTTACGGAAAGAAGTTAGCCATTAAAAGCAATTTTACCATTCCTTCTTCAGCTACTCAAATATCAACAAGTCATTTCTTTTTTATTACTGCGGTCAATGATATTCAAACATTGTACAATGCTGAAATGCTGAATTAAGTTTTGACCCTACGGAATGAATATATGGAATATCACAAACATTGTGGATAGCTGATTCGCTAAAAATAACTAAAGAAGAAGGGGTTACACTTGTGACTCTTCTTGCGATCCTTTCTCTTGGCGTCGGGTAATAAAAGCTATTGTCTTTGGTTAAAATAAATATCATTATGAATGGTAAGTAACTAAGAAACGTACAAGAGGCCAGCACCAGTGTTGGTTTCGGCACAGATTCTTTTAGTATGGAGATCGATACAGTAGCCAAAAGTCAGGAAGGAGAGAGGTGGGATTCCGAAGAATTTCCTAACGTGCTTTTACACATAAGGCTTATTTTCGGATATTTTTTGTGTTTTATTGTTTTGAACCCAACAATAGTATTGTAAACCTTCTGCTCACATTATCTTGTTTAATGATAAATTACAATGCACAAGATAAATTGTTATCAAATTTTTGCACAAATTCTAATGGTTTTTACAATATACATTTATTCTATTATTATTATTTTTTTGTCCTACGCAGATTGTTATGCTCGTCCGTCTCATGTCGATATGCCTCTTAAAAATAGCTTCCACGTATCTCGAAGTAGAAACCCATTTTCTTTGTTCATTGTTTTAATATTTAACTCAATTTAGACTGATTTTAGGACCATCCAATTGCATATTCAATTTTCATTATGTAGATTTACCGTTTCCTCAAACAGTATTCTATGATTTTTCCAATCGAGTGTTCTGCAACGATTAACTCTTCTAAATAACCGTACTTAATGCTTTGATCAGTTCTTTCATTCTGGATTCCTCTGTACGAGCGGTCTGTCCAATATAACATGCACCACATCAACATTTTATTTTATATGATCCAGTATTTTAAGAGCAAGTGTGGCCTTTGGAGTTCTGATGAACTGTTTTATTTTCTTATTCAAAACAGAAACGTATTGTATATTATACTTTTTACATTCTCCGTTTATTATTAATACCTATCACATATGGCAACACTGCATAAAGTTTATCTTGATATTCCTCACTCTCTCTCTCTCTTCTTCTTTCTTCCTTCAAGTTGCTGTTGTAGTGTCCTCCTTACATGTTTTATGCTGTATTTATTGTTCTGTAAGCTTTGGAAAACAAGCAATAATTCTTGTTTTTTGTTTCCTTCATCCGAGATTTGCAATATTCTATGTACTAATGTGGAAGTAATAGCCTGCTTTTGTGCCAGATGAGGATAAAAATTTACCTTTAAATACAGGTCCTTATACGTCGGCTTCCTGTGCACTTTATGGTCTAATTTTTGATTTGTCATTTTATAAAGGCAAATAACAAGTTTATTAGTAAAATGTTAGACAAATGTTGTGAAAATCTAAAAACACTTTTCCTAACGTTGTGTTTGACGACTATGACACATATTTTCAAATTGTCTTAAACTTTCAATGTGAGACGCCCCTTCCATGCTACGCCCTAAACAGCTTCTTACGGCAATATCAGATATCAGACAATATTGCCAATTTCAAGGAATATTATTTTCAAATAGTATTGCATAAGTTTTTGAACATTTGAAATACATGTTTACTGTACACATGTTTAGTCTATCATTTACGTAAACCAGTGTTCCAAAATTTGGGAGTAAGATGGAGTATGTGGAATATGTGGAGTACGTGGAAATAGATTGCTTAAACAATTTTGACAATGCAACACTTCAGAGATGGTCTGTGAGCAAACTGTTCACTATAACATGAGTTCATTGATATTTTATACATTTGAATATATTGGAAAGATATACGGAGAGTTGAAATTCATAACGGTGTAAGTCAGTCGCCTTAATTATAGATAAACAATGTTTAAGTAGCCATAACTTATGAAAGATGAACAATTTTGAACCAAAATGACGTACACGGTACGTTTACTATTTGCTTTATCGAAATCGAAAAGAATTTCGAGATATGTGAGTATTATCACAATTTCTTTGGTATGTTCTTCGTATTCTCTATTTTTCAGGCAAACCTGACTTACACCACTATGGTTCTCAACCCTTCATATGTTAATGTTGTCATGACGTGAAGCATTGAATGTTTTTTCGGTCTGTTGGGTCTGCAGGTCTGGTCCACAGCCCTGTCTTGCATATACACTTTACATTAGATAATTTGTCAGAAAAGGTTGATTTCGGTACCACCTTGAAGAGATCCTGAATCATTAAAAAATGTAGTTAATTGTTTTTCACATATCATTAGTTATTGTAGTAAATAATACATTCAGCAAATAGGTTTACACGCACCATTCTCTAACAATTTTTTTCTTAGGGGCCCAAAACATCTGCTTTTTATTGTGAGAACCGTTTGTTAATGCATCTCCTAGATACAAGATAAGCTTTTGTTAATGCTTTTAGTGTTCGTGGTGTACTGACACAATTTGAGCTGACCGGTAAGGGCTGACAGTAAAGCTGTGAAACTTATGCATGTTATGTTTAATAGAACTATGTAAACAGAGTTATAAATGAAGCTCCAAATTAAAGTCTTGAGACTATTGTATTTACAATGTTAGATTTTCTAAATGTACCCAATCAAATATATGTTTCATTCTACTCTACTATAAAGTTAGACTAAATATAATGTTAACACCGAATTTATACCCAAGATTCTGTATTCTGTGTGTCAAATGTCCGACAGTAAAATGAATTTCAGAATGGAATTTACTATCTGTTTCCCAAACACTTGAAAAGATTACATTCTTTTTAGATACTTCAATAATACTCACACCCCGGACAAGTTGCAGCTATCAAATCCAACATATTAGTTTATTATATTAGCTCCCTATTAAAATTCTGTCCTATCGATTATCTTGGGAATGGTACACTTATAAATTTCCAAATTTATCAAATATGATTGCTGAACGATGCTTTCAGTAGTTACTCAATTTGGTTTTCTAGGTTTAGGTGTAAAAACTGACTGTACCTATTAACTTACGATCCTGAATCACGCAAACAAATGGTAATGAATTATCCTTATGATAGCCTTAAAATGAGAGGAGAAATTTAGAAGTGATAATTGGAATTATGATTGTTTTCAGAAACGAAGCATTGGTTCCAAGAACAAAAATATCGTAAAGCGAGAAGAGTAATCTAATGTACATTTTCGACGAGTCTCAGCTATCTAATGAAGGAGCTTACTAAGTGGTTATTAGATTTTCAGAGACAATTAAGTTTTAAAGTTCTAACATATATAGGATAGAGAAATACATTAGTCAAAAATAGGAAAACATGTCAGAAACAAGGAAAGGACAGTAAAACGAAGTGGGACAATGCTACAAGTGGGATCAAGTCGCTCTCCAGCAATAGACATAGCCTGACACAGCTGATTCACGCGATATAATGGTTAACGTAAATCCGCAGAGACTGTTGACATACGGGGCCATTACAGGTCACATGATAGGCAAATGTACTAGCTCATATAGGAACGTACGAACGGATATGTACACAAGAGCATCTTATCCTTAGCAAGGTGTTTGGTCTTATGAACTGCTAACACTACTGCACACTTTTCGGCATGGAATTGATGAGATTATTGGTTCGAGCGTAGAGTATCCTGGGCTACTCCACAAAGAGCTTTTCAGCTGTTGAGGAGTAGTTGAACGTGCTGGCGTAGCTGCAATACATCTCACCATAGCTTCCCAGACGTGTTCTTTAGAAGTGATGTCTGGCGGACACGTGGGCCACATTATATCTTCGATACCTACCTCCTGAAGTATGGCATCCATCGACCAAGCTCGGTGAGAACAGACATTATCGTCCATCAAATGAAAGGACCAATTTTTACTGCCTTAGGGAGAACATGAGGTCTGAGAATCTCTATACTGCACTGCTGTCAGGCTACCATGCTGCATTACTTATTAGTCAGTACACACCCACTGGCAACGCAGCGTCCACCATACCCTACAACATATTGTGATATTTAACACTCAAGAATTGGTTAATAACTGATTTCACGTTTCCGCCAGATCAATGACCTATTTGCTGCCTCTAGACTGATGCGCGACTCATCGGAGAGCCCCACCAAATTACATTTGGCAAGTCCTCCACTCGGGATGTGCCTCACCACAGATTCTACGGGTCCTAAGATGCTGTGTCCCATACTAACGGTCTCTGTGTATATTCGTAGAGACCACCTTCATGTAGGCGATTCAAGAGAGTTTGGGTGAACACTCTGCAGCCTGATGCTGTGGGGAGTGCATATTAGAGATCTGTCGCCGTTTGGCGCATATTCCGACGTGCTGTTAGCATTAGATACCGGGCTACACGTGCCGTCGTGGCTGGTTGACTGCCCTCTCCTGCAAGTTACAGAATATTTCCAGTTTGTTGAAACCGTCTCCTCAGACGTAAAATGACACTGCCAAACATTCCAATTACCTTTTCAGTAATTCGCTCTGGTTGATCTGTTTTCAATCTAATTAGGGCTCTCCAGGCTACAGATTCCCGTCAGTCTTCCTGTTCTAAAATTTTTCCTATTCAACCCTTCCTTACACATGCACACAATCACTCTCTGTCCATAGCGAAGCACTACTAGTATTTTTTTCTACGCTGTGGTTTTGTGCCTCTTCACGTTTTGTTACACATGAGTGATTACACTTTGTCTCTAGTGTACTCATGATTGAGTGTGGATCTGCTGAGTCTGTTGCGAGAGACCTAGTAGCTTCCATTTGCAGGACGGATGCACTAGTGTTCATTGTCCCCTTTTCTTGTTTTTTCTTCCTTTCTTCCTTTCTTACGCAAAGTATATTAATTGCAATCAGTAGGAATGGCGACTCTTTCCAGATTGATTACCGATGAACGTAAACACTTTGTTTCTTTGCGACCTTAAAGACAGTTGTATGTTGAGCACGTAAATGTAATACGAGATAAAAGCATGTCTAATGTTTCTCGTTTCTGTCTAATTCTTATTAAGTTAACTTTTCGATTACAATATGTTTTCTGTAAAGACCTGTTTACGTTTAAAATGTCCTCAATTCTTCCGAGCAACGATACGCTTTCTCATTGGAAAAATATAACTTTGAAAGTAACTTCTACCCATGGTTGCTATACAACCATATTTTACTTTTTATAGTCTACGCCCTATCGAAGCTGTTTCAGATATCAGATTCCCGCTAACGAAATATAGTCGCCTACTGAGAATTACTCTCATTGTTATTATTTTGGTTTTCACTTTAACTGCTAATAATTATACAAATCCGTTGGGCTCAATTTCACAATTCTGAAATATGTATTAGGGGTGAACAGGTTAGGTTACATTGAAGATACTTGCTGCACCAGCACTGCGTTTGATGATATCTCTACAATCATTTCGTTTGATTATTCACTTCTACTATCTTTGAAAAAACAAATATGAAGAATCTTAGCTACAAGGATTAGAAACCGTTGTTTGACATTATGACATCTGAAAAAGTTGTAATTCTCGCGCTGTATACGTATGCAAGTGATAAGGGAAGAATTTAAAAGAGAAGAAAAAACTATAATTCGTCGTTGTTTTTCGAAGTCGTTTTATATGAGATCTCTACACAGAAATATTGCTTGACTTGATAGGACTTAACGTTTAATAGAAATTGTGAGACTTACTGCCTGTTTTATTACGTTTTTAATCAAACTTTAATTTAATTTTGTGCGCTAATTCCACTCTTATATTTCAGGCAAACTAAGGGAATGTAATATTTCTGGTCTTGTTTGTGTATCGGAACGTATGGCAAGTAAGTGCATAATATTACGTTGGTTATATTGAAAGCTTTACTCTTAACTGGTGATAGTATATTTAAGAAAATATTTGATCTAATCAGAAATGCATTACTATTATTATAGAAGGAATACCGCATCTGTCATCAGAAAAGTAAGGCGGTGTATGAAAGATTATGTAGACATGAATATTAATATTACTTATCTTGGCCACTACTATATTTCTCATCTCCTTGAATGTCGAAACATGAAGTATAATAAATGGATAATATGACTTAGTGGTAGTATGATATGTGATTCAGTTACATATTGCTAGATAATTTCGTTTCTAGTAAATTCAGGTATGGCTGTGTGGAATGTTACTGATGAATAACATAAATACTTCCATTTGGGAGAATAGTCTTGCTAAGAATGTTTATAAATGTCTCCACCAAATTTCAGATACTCATGTTGACAGTTATCACAAACGCAATAGTGCAATCTCTTTTAATAATTTTTTTCTTTTTAATACAGGTAAAATACTTATGAATTATTTCGATTTTCTACCAGTGAATATTTATTTTGTTCTTTTCAGGATGTTGAAATTGCATTAGATGTGTTCTATTTAATGTCATTATAATTCTTATTTTCTAACTCCCATCATATTTGAGGCAAACAGGATGCTATCAGCGAATTGTATTTGACAAAACTTTTGATCATTGATAATTATACGAATTTCACACTAGTTTAAAAATTGGAAAAACTTCCTCCAAGAGAACAGAAGATATTTTTGGAAAGAATATGTTTCCTTGCTTCACCCCTTTCCCAACCTTTAACTTTCTTGAAGTAACATAATGACAGATCAGGCACAAGAGTAAATGTTTCGAAGTAATTTATTGCATGCACCTTCAATAATATTATGCTCAAGAAATATAAGTACTGCTTCCAAGAAGATAGAACCGAAGAATTTTCCAAAATCTATGAATCCTAAACACAGTTAAAGTTTATTTTCAATAGTCCTTACCATATCCCAAGTCAAATTTACATATGATCCATTGCGCTAAATCTAAATAAATAATTTGAAATCAAAAATAATTTGACAAGTTCTTTCTATATCTTTTCACCTCCGAATTTAAACATCTCTGTCATATCCATCTTATCCTGGCGATTTTCCCTTCTTCATCTCTCTGAATACTTTATCTATTTCATATTGCATTGCATCTGGGATTTCTACATCATTCTCTTATATCTCTTCTTTTAATAGTTATTCATCGGAGTAGTATAATTATCTATGGAAACTTCTAATTATTGCTTAAATTTCCTCCTTGGTTGTTGATACAATCACATCGCATCTCTTAACTTCCAGTTTTTTTTATTTTTTCCTTGATATGAGGTGTTGTTTAGTTCTTCTCAGACTCTTGTTTTCCTCGGTTTTATTCCTAACAAGATTTTCATTACATTTTCGTACAACATATCCTATGTTCATAAGGTTTTATTTATTTATCTGTATTAAATCCTTAAGGCTATTTTCCATCCCTTCTTTAAGTCACGAAATGTTTACTTATGTATAAGAATTTGCTCACTTTTCTGCACAATTGCTATTTCTGTGGGTATAACTGTTATTATCCCAGTCAGTATTTTATTTCTGCTGTTGATAGTTTCTAACTCTTCCAAAATTTGGACTACGTTTATTCATCTATTTCGTATTTCTGTCTCTTTCCAGCTATATTTTGTAAATCTAATCCTGGCTGTTTGCTACTAAGATTCTTCCCGTGAAATCTTGTTATAATCTCAACTCTCAGCATCTTATGATTGCTCAAGATTTCGAAAATGTGCAGAACAGATACATCTGGAACAAATTGACTATTATTTTTATAAAAACGTAATGTATTACGGTTTAAAATCCATTTTGGCATTTCCGTGTCAATTTACGTTGAGGCTTCTACTTGAAAAGCGTATTAGAATTGAACAGACCTTTGGGTTGAGAATATTTAGACATTCTCTCTGCTCTTATGTTTCTTTCCTAAATCTAAACTCTGTCACTCCAATTTTATTGATTTTATACTATCCTGAATCTTCTGTATCTCCTCTTTGACTGGACTATGGATCTTCGACTCCCCTCTCCGGAAGAGATGCTGTTAAAACATAGAACACTTATAGAATTTCCAAAGCGTGCATTTTTCTTATGTTATTACTACTCGTGAAATTGAGCCTAAAATTCCTTCGATCCTGATATACGTTTCTTTCAGATTTTGTTTATTATAAATCCAGCGCCTGCCAATTTTTCATTTCCTGTTTCCATTCAAGTAGAATCTGTGTCCTGACTGCAATTCCAACTGCTCTTGATTTCCTCCCACATTTCTGATAATCCTATGATGTCTGATTTAATTACTACAAGTTCCTTCTACAGTTCCTCTAATTTGTCACATCATACTACGCAATTTCTAGCTTGAACACTTTGCCAGGATAATTGTGTCGGAAAATAAGTTGTTGTGATTCTATTACTGGGTAGGTGTAAAAGTTCTACCCATTTTCGGTGTGCATATCGAAGTGCGAATAATGTAAAACGGGGCTCACCTAGAAAAGTGCATATTCACCATCTCAATCGGCGACCTCTTACCATTTTTCGGGTAGAAGCTGAATCCCACGCGGATAGAAATTTTGCTGTTTGGAGGCGAAGTGCATTTATACGAGAATTTTCTCCGCTTTGATATCACAAAATAATTCTCTGAAGAGAGCGAAACAGGTGGTAGTCTGTAGGGACCAAGTCAGCAGAATAGGAAGGGTGGGGTAAAACATACCAACCAAAGCCCATTAATTTTGAAAGGAAATAAAACAGCATGATGCTGGTACTATTGTGCTGAATGACCCCTTGGCTATTGACGAGACCTACTTGCTTCTACTGCCATCATTGGCAATATAAAGTGTCATTAAAAGTTTGTTTAGGTTCCAGAACTTTTGAGTGAATTATTCCTTTGACATCCTACAACAAACTTAATTCACTTACTTGGGATGAAGTTATGATTTGGACATCGATGGAAGAAGGTCATATATGCGACTTAGACACTGGACATGAGAGTAACTCGAGAACTATTATATATTTTACAACACAACGAACGCTTCAATTGTTCATATTAGATTAAGTTTAACAATCTGATGTGGAAACACCTCTCGCGGGATAATCTGTTCAATCTGTTTGTTATCATAATGTTCTGGAACAATGTAGAGACGTGTTGTACTACTAAAGCGGCAAACGAGGACCATTGTTTGATTCAGGAGAGGTAGAACAAGGTACCAGGGGGGTGTAATTAGTTAAATGGTCTGTATTTCCACAATAATTTTCCGCCACGGCGATTTACTTTGTTATGTTTATAATCATGATGTTTCTTTCCACCAGGAAATGAAGCTCCAAACTACTGCCAATGCTACCCAACATGTGACGAAGACAACTATGAAACAAGACTTGTGGCTTATGACAAGTAAGTATTCACAACGTATGAGGATTGTTTGCTTTACGTCAATAGTTTGATATACCATCGCTAATTGTTACTTATGCACTAAGTTTATTGTGTTAAATCATTATTTGGAAAGGAAATTAATTTTCAATTTCAATCACCATTACATTTACTTCAATACTCACCATAAGTGACTGTCTACTAATAGAATCGTGCACCTGCTAGTAGAGGCATTCAAATATATTTTAAGTTAATAGTTTCCTGTAGAAATATTTAGTGGTATTTTAGCAAATAAACTGATAAATAACTTCAATTTTCTCCTCATAATCTTTACCTAAAAATAATTACAATCTGAATAATTAAATCAAATCATAACAGTCCAGTGCAAAGATAGCTTTCATCCAGTTAAGTGTTAGGTGAGCAATGTAATGACAACTGTAATCCATTTACTAATTTATATGGCCAAACTCTAATACATAGGACTCTCTCTGAGATGCTGCACAATCCTAACTTTCCATCAATAATTGAAACCAAGTATTGCAAGCTTAGTTACCAGAGCATTAGCCTACCAAGCAGAAGGTGATTGAAAACGTTCCCAGCAGTCACCCATTTTCATTAAGGTTTCTTAGGTTTTTTCTCAGTCAAGGCCAGGCAAACAACTGGATGATGCTAATTAGCTCCTTTTAACAACGTTTCCCTCGCTTAAATCGGCCTGAACCGTAGATGCCAAAAAGTCATAAATACATTTAAATTCGAAGTCAAAATTGACATGGGGACCTCTCACATTCTAGACTAGTGAGAGAAGCACAAAGTCAGGGTCATCTTGACTATAGATTTAAATATAATTTGATAAGGAATAATGACTGGCAATATCATACTTGAATAATAAACTTTCTACGCTCGCTAGAAAAATGTATAAACTTCGATCAACTGCGAATAGAAAAATAAATCTATTTGGAACTATAGAAAAGAGAACAAATTAGAGGTGAGAGGTGTTTGAAGTAAAGTTAGATTTAACTCACGTGCTTAGTAAAATGTAAACACATTTCTGTATACTTTATAAGAAATCACAATTTTTATGCACTAAACCACAGCCTGTAAATACTACATATATATACGAGGTACTATTTAATTTTAAGGCCTTTAGGCAACTTTGGCTCATCTTAGATGGACGAAAATTGATAAACTGGAGGAATGAAGAACGTGGAAGGAAATGGAAGAACCATCACACGGTCTGTTTGTCCACCAAAACGCCCGCATTGTATGAGCAGGAATTGAACCGACGACCCCTAGCACGAAACGTGTGTGCTCTACATGTTCTTCGTTTTACTATTTATTCTCTGTTAACTATTATGCAACAAAGCAAAAAATATTACAACTTAACAAACCGCAAAAACAAAGACACAATTAAATCTAACACACGCAATAAACTATAAAGGTTTACATTTTAACCAAACAAAATATGTACGTAGATCTGATAGTCATCAATATATTGCTCTTATATATAGCACAATATTTTACTGTAATTTCCTCAGTGATATTATATTAATCCAGTATTATTTTATTCACATACAATTCTCCGTTAATTTATCCATCTCATTTAAAAACAATACCACGTTTTTCGGCTTGAGCTACATTAAATTCTTCTATCCGGAGGAAGTATTGAGAAGTGGTCACCAACTCACTACTTTTGTTTATTCTTCTCTCGTTATTTTAGCTATTGTACTCGGAAATTTGTCCCATGATATTTTATTGTTACTACATTTATCAGTTCGGTGCACTAAAGAATCCTCTTGTTCGTACATAACAGTTAGTAGAACACGTATTATCTCTCACAATACCTTTATTAAATAATATATTCTTAGTCTGATATATTTAATTATTTTGAACATGGTGTAGTGCAATTTAGTAAACCTTTTTAATTCGCTTAAATTTTTCTAGACACTCTTCCAATCTACACTGTTTTTTGTTCTATCATATTAGACAAATTGTTCTGTTTTTGTTAATATATTGATATATTTTTTTTTGCTCTCCAGTTGTCCATATTTCATTTTCAATTTACCTTATAAATTATTTCAATTTACTGGGCAGTGAGATATTTGAGTTTTATACTCCAATCATATATATATATATATATATATACATAATAACAGAGACTGTCCCTGTGTTCTTAGTTTTTTAGATTAAGTACTCCTTCCCCACTCGGATATAAAAGTCTTCCTACTTTTTAAAAAAAATGTCTTTCTGGATAGAAAACCTGAATATTTATCCATAGTCACCCTATACCTTTGAGGTAAAGGAAGCAACTGTAAAGGTTATGCGCATTTACATGATATGTAACAAATTAGAAATGTTGCCCTTGCCCTTATACTCTGAAAACAGTTAAATATTTTATCAAGTTACTCACCAGTAAGAAACATAACTGTGTTGCATTGCTGTTAATCGTCTTCAGTAAAGGTATTTCCCAAATTACTCCTAACATTATTATTTTCCCAGTTGTCATACCTAACTGTTTATATTCCTCTTTCTGACTTTTACTTATAACCATTATTTTAGGGTTTTCTCAATTCAATTTTATGTCGGATTTTTTTCTTAAGTTGATCCAAATCTAAAAATATTTCTATAGTTTTATTTTATATTTAGCAAAAACTAAAATTATCCAGGCAACAAAGAAATTTCAAACAGGACTCTCTGCAACTTATCTCACTTAGCGTCTTATTTTACCTGAGTGATGGAGGCATTAAACTCACTGCAAACACAGAGGGGATGAGACAGAAGCCTTGAGCCAATCATTTTTCATTTCCACTGTATTGCTAGTTCTTTTATTTGTTAATACTTTTAGAGTTTTTGGCTTACAAAATCTTGCAATCAAATATGTTAATTTTTTTTTAGAATCGATTTTTAATATACTGAAAGGGTACTCTTATTGTACGTTGTCGAAATGTTTTGGCAAATCAGTTGAGAAAAAGCTAAAACTACATCCCTTGTATAATATGAAACTTTATATCGCTTCTCTTGAATTTTATTTAAGGTAGTTAAGCATATAAGGCTTTTCAAAGATACCCTCTTTCTCATTGGACCCCACCATTATTCCATGAATTTTCTTTTGATGTATTTTAGCAACACTGCTTGGATTTTCCATATATGAGATAAACAGGTTTGACCCTTTATATATTCTTTATTGTGTTCATCCAATATCTTATGGTAATACTGGAACTGTTCCTTTAACTTTGTATTGTACTCTTTAACGTATGTGTTTGATATCTAAGTTAATTGTTTCACTTACCCGAAACTACTGTATATTTTCCTCATGTTGCAAGTACGAGTTATTAACTTTCCACCTGTAACTTGGACAAAGGGCTTTTATTAGTTTTGTATTTAATTTAGCTTCTACAATTCTACTTTCTTAGATAATCATTCGTGTTACTTTAACGCCTTTGAGAGCATAATAACATGTCCCACTATTCCCCACTCTACTCTGTTTCCAGGCATCAATCACACCAACAGTTTTAAAAACATCGAGTATACTTGTATTATTTTCGCGGTATGAACTTTCCGGCGTCGTCACAGAATTTGCGTTTCCTTCGAATATATTCGGATATATATATATATACTTGTTGGAAAGCTGTTGCTATACCATTTCTAAAAATCCCTAAGCTGTTTAATTCTTTTCTACTATGAGCTTGAATGTTAATTAACACGATACAATTATAAATACCTGTCGTAATTCTATGTTCAGGACGTAAATATAGTTCGTCAAACTTTATGTCTGCCAACACTATAAAACGGATTTATATTTTAGTAATTACAATTTTTTATATATGTATAATTGTAAATTTTTAATTATTTTTACTCCCTTCTTGTAAGTACATTATATCAACGGCTTGATTTTGTAAGTAATATTGTAAAGCGTTCACTTTTTTTCTCTTTTTTGCGAACGATCTTATATGTCACAATTTTGATAGATTATAGGTTTGCTTTTCGCACATATTAAATTATTTATTTTCCTATGGCAAAGGACACCTTCCTTCCACACAAGAAAGGAAACAAAATGTACATGAATATGATTATTTCCTCCGTTGAAAGTCCAAAAATCACTTACCAAATCTTCCTATTACCATAAAGATTCTTCTTGGGATGATTAGGAGGTACCACATTTTCTACTTTTAGCGCTGGACACAGGTTCCTTGAAATCTAATCAGTCTCCTTGAGATTTCCTCCTCTTCAAACTCATCTTCTTCCAAATAGACTTTCATTCTGTGATTTCGATATGTGCACCCAGTTCTATGAAAGGCTATTCTTCTTTAATGTTTAACATTACATTCGTAACAACTTGGTCTTCTTCGTTCCAAACATCCGTACTTCTTAAAACACTACCTACGTCACAAAATTGTTTTATTAGGAATTCGTCATCTTCTACATCACTAACTTCCGCACAAACAGTCCAGAACTAATTTCTTGAAGACAATCTTCTTTATAAGAACTCTTGTTCTCGTAGCACTGTCAAATGTGTCAAAACGTCATCGACTTTTTCACTCCTAGTATACGTTTACAATACAGCCCAACTTGTAACGTAGGCTGTCTATGTACTTCCATCAAGGTCACTTCCTTCCTCTTGTCGTACGAACAAAGACCTTGATTCACTTTTACAGGAAATTGATCCACTTCTCTCGCCTCACTGTGTTCCTCCTTGTAAACCAACCTCTCGCGTGGAGTAACTAATGAAGGATAATTTGTAGCTGTGAAAATTGGTGTCACTATTTCTTCTGTTAAATCCTAAGTTTTCACTCTGTGCTGCTGCCTTCGTGTTTGTGTTCTTCTCTCCTCATACGTGTTCTGGTAGTGTCCACTTTGACCACAAATGTTGCAAATCCTGGATTGATTTGCGGTATGACCAAGAATCTTAATATTGTGGTATGTGTGTTTACAGTTTTTTCTTCGCCCGGTATATGTTCTTGCCTATAAAGAACATACTATATTCTGGATATTTCCCCCTATTTTATAGTGCGTATTAATTCGATATTTTTTATTTCAATCGGTAAAATAAATGCAGCCACTACCACTTAATTTCCATCTAATAAAGTCACTGCTAACTGGATTTGTTTTCCATTATGTGTGAATGATATTACCCCATGGAACATTTCTAGAATATGTTTGGCTAGTTGTATATTACATAATTTCATGTGCACTGCCTGGCTGTAAAATCATAGTTCAGTGCCAACAACTTCTTCTCTGTTACCAGGAACTTTTGCTGGATTAATCTGTGTAATACTGCCATATGAGTTTTTTCCATTAAGTGCATGTATGTCTATTTTTACAGTTTATCTTCCCTGTACACGTGTTTCTCGAACCACAGTAGTATTCAGGTAATTTTCCGGAAACTAGATTCCAAAACTTAATATCTGGAAATCACAAGTCAAGAAGACACTACACCACGCTAACCTGCTGCTTCAAAAAGCAAACCTATCCCAGACGACCAATGCCGCAAAGTGACCATTAAGCCACCATGATTTAAACTTACATTTAGTGTTCTTCATTACACAAATGTATTGAAGATTCTGCATTTCCAAATCTTTACTAAGAACATACCAAAAATTATCATGGGATTTGATTCCCCATTCCTGTCAAATGTTTTAATACTCTTGAACAATATTAGCAATATATGCAACCTCGTCTTCAAAGTTAACCATAGAGTGATACACAGAATGTTCAAAATTGTACACACGCTATGGTCGCTAATTTCCAATACATGTTATATGCTCAAAAGTCCGAAATTGAGTTTTGGTATCTTTCGAAAGGAAAACACACTCCCCTTCTTTTGCAATCACAGCTACGTATAAATTATTTCATTAAACAGTTTTAAATTGAAAACAAAACCAATGTCTGATGTGCTTGGCTTCGTAATTCTTGTTATTTGAAAAATAGAACTTTCAACAATTTTTCCTGGTGAAATTTAACTGGCTACACCTGCTAAAATATATTCCCACTACTCACGAAAATTAACGTTCATTAATATCGAAAAAAGGAAAACTAGGAGGTAACTTTAAAACCAAATTTATAGCTCTCTTTAAATTTTTTTACTAAAATGCACTAACAGGTATTGCAAATTCAGCGACGCTATTCTATTAAAATGCACGTTAAATTGTCTAAATGCACGTTATGATATTTTTTCAGATGATGCTGGAGTGGGACGAACTTTCAACATTGGGAAGCCAAACTACCGTTCACAATGAATGGCAAAGAATGGAGTAGGTGCCATACATATATCTTTATCTGATTTATGGGCTTCCTAGTTTTCGTGGATGAATACGTATTTATTATATGTATCATATGAATTTATATAATCTAAAAGTGCACATACATTCACAGTTTCACAATAAAATGAAATATTATTTTCTTTTCCAGATATGAAACTAGTCCCCACGGTATATTCTATGCGATGCCATCATTCCCAAAGTTGGCTTATACAAGAGACGTAATCTTTGGAAAATTGGAGATGCTAGGTAAAACAAAGTTCAAATTCAAACAAAGGTTTTACTGTAATTTTTATTGTTTACATTTTAAGTTGAACATTCAGACAGACTATTGTATCCGAAATAATGTGTTAAATACTAAATGAATATATGTGGAGCTTAGAAACAAAACCTGCACTCTCCATTTTTTGCGATACCGAATTTTGATGGAATTGTATACATTAAAGTATCGAATGAAGGTAAATGAAAGTAAAGCCCTAATTCTTTGTGTATTTTGTAGTTGTTTTTTGCGTAGGAACCACAGAAAAAGTACCCATTTACTATTATGTTTACCACCATAAAATTTCTTTTGGGTCTTAAATTTTCTAGAGTGGCGATTGAAGTTTATGCTCTAAGCCCCACATATCTACTGTTTATACGTTTTGTGGGTAATAACATTCCGTGCTTTAATTTAAATAATTAACGAAGATCTTAACTTCTTAATTTATTGCTCAAAACAGGATATCAATTGCCGTCATAAATTTTCTTACATATTAAATTCATGTTAAGCAAAGGTACTTGGGATCCCAAACCGGAAGTTGTTCAAGTAATTTCCTGGTATTTAAATCTGTATTAATTCAAAGGTATCCCAAATATTCCAAGTGAAGGGTACAAGAAAAGAACAATCAAGATCCATTTTTGAAAGTTGTGAGAAAGAAACGTGTTTTCAAGGTAAAAGCTTCGATTTAAAGTTGTTTTTGGTCTCTAGACATTTCTTTGACCTAAAGCAAAGATTCCTAAGGGAAAAATAACTTCAAATTCAAGTTTTTCCACCTTGAAATACGTTTTTTCTCACAACTTTCAAAAATGGACTTTCATCGTTCTTCCCGTGTACCCTTCACATGTACTTGAGAATACTCATCGTTGACGACCATTTAAATTCCCAGTGTGGTGCAAAGAGTTACATCAGGATGATTGCAGTAAGTTCTTATTGCCTTCATTCCTGTGTTTTCTTGAATTATTGTTAGTGTAAGAATTGTAAGCAAATAATTATATAATTCTCATTTTATATTTTAGTTTCATTTGGGAATGTAGCTTCTCTCTTCTTTGGATACAGTGTTATTTCAGTAATAGAAATTATATACTTCTTCACGGTACAAATATGGTGCTTCACTAACCGCAAAAATAAAGTTCAAAGCCTGAAAGGAAAGGATCCGGCTAGTTTAAAAAAACTGACATTCCCAAAGAAACATACATGGAGAAATTGTAGTGTTGCACCTCGAACAGACGTTTTTGATTCTTATCGTATGGTTGAGCAAAATAGAGACAAAGAAAGCTATTCTGAAAATCGCGAATGTTATGAAAGAAAAACCAGTTCGATAATTGACGAACCAAGGAATGTTGACCAAATATTTAGATCTTCATATTTACGCCGTATTTCTACTGAGAATGGTAGAAGGGATGTTGATAACGCAGAAGAGAAGCCTTATTCAGTGCATATGAGGATGGTAGTAAAGCAGAATAACTTTTTTCAACATTCAACTAAGTGCAAAGGAAGAATGAGGTAATTACATTTTGGCTTAAATGTGTTTGCCTATTCTCATAGTTTCAAAATTAGAAGATACGTCAAAAAATAACTTAGCAGTGAGGATTAATGCTTAAGTTCTAAAGATAGCTAGAAATTTTCGCTTAAATCGCAATTGTTTAGTAATAACATATTACTTCAAATGTAGAGTTGTGTTTTTTAATTATATAATACAATCAGTAGTAAATCCATTGCAAACCTAAAGCCATTAACATGAACCTATAATGCTTGCTTACGAGTGTAGAATCTAATTGAACGGTGAAGGAAAATGAGATTTCAATAATTACATGACTTAGAAAGTTTCATCAAAAATTGACTTTCTGTTTCGACAAGTTATTCAAGAACTGAATAACAGTGTAGAATATTTCTGAAATAATGCTTCTTTGTATCCTTATACAAAAAAAAATCAATTGTTTCAGATAAACCTACACAGAATTTTGATACAAGCAGGCAAATTATTTTTTTCAACACCTTGGTTCTCCATTTTTATTACCATTGTGTTTTTATTACCATTGTTTACAAGATGCCTCTGCTCAGCAATTGCCATGATACCAAATGAACTCCCATCATATTGCACCTAAATAACTGGAAATACCATAAACGAGTAACAGATTAATGTAAAAAAATGGAAAGCATAGAACAATCCTAACATTTTAAAACAAAACTCATTTGGAGTAGCCACACTATTTATACCTTGAAAGTTTATTGTGTCACCGATAATATTTCAACTCCCTTTGTTATATAAATATATATTTATTATGTTATAAACTTACTCATTTCAACTTTATTTTCTGTACGACATTATTCTAGAATTTTGTATATTTCTTTCATAAGTAATTATTATATCTTTGTTGTTCCATAAATTGACTATCAAAGACATTTTGACATTGAGCTGGAATAATTACAACTATTGTTTCTATTAGTTATGGAAACAAGTAATTTTTATTTAATAATGTTAATGATGAAGAGTTGTGGTACTAATTAAGCAAACTTCTATCTATGAATTTCTTTACCTTCAAAATTAAAAATAATAATAAAATACTTACAGTCCCTTAAATACATAATTGCATGGAATTACTTTGTGTGCTTTTAGACAGAATGAGCGATAGCCCTATCGAACCTTGTATGTTCCAATATTAAAATTATACACGGGATTAGAGAAAGGTTTATGATTTTTATATATTTGCTGGAAAATTTCATTTTGTACACCAAGTCATAGAATTAAATTTTATTGACACTCTTGTATATGTTTAAAACTTTCTCGAGCATGTTTATGGTAGTCGTTTGTAGAATACCCAGTATTGTACACTTTGCATTAGATATGTCCTCCTTTGAAATAATCACCATTCGATATTAATACCTTATCTACAGACTCAGAGTTTTAACCTGAGTGAAAATTACAGACTCTTAAAACATGTTTTCTGTTAGGCATGTCTTTTACGCCCTAAACTTCTTGTCGTATGTATTATTTGAGGTACCAACAAATATGTAACGTTCACTTATTATTACAGTTAGAAAATGGATTTTTCACCTCTTAACATTCTTGTCGTATGTATTGCTTGAGATACCGTAGAAACTTTGTCATTCTTTGAATTATACAGTTGCGAAATAGTTCTTTACCTCTTAAAATCCTTAAGCATGCACTGTTTGGGATACCCTTGAAACATTGGTACTCACCAAAAAATACAGTTGCGAGTTTATTCTTCACCTCCTAAATTTTTGTCGTAACTATTGTTTGGTATGCTCTCGAAACATTGACATTCACTGAAGCGTACAGTTGTGAGATCTTTCTTCAAATTGAACTCTGCACAGAAACTTTCACCACAAAACGGTAACATATTTAGTTTGAAGAAGTAACTCGAGTAGAATGACACAGATTTTCGATATCTATCGCTCCATAAAGATCTAAGCTTTAAAGTAGATCTTGCTGTCACATAATAATAAGATGTTTTACTCGTACAATATCAGCAGAGTAATAAGAAAATCATTTAGCTGTTTATGACCCCTTTCAATTTCCCTGGAGTAAAGTTGTTTGTCAAAGTTAAGGAATATTTTTGGATTGAAAACTTTGCATCTCATTAGATATGATATCACTGGCATATTTTAATAATGGCACTTAGATTGATATTATTCATAAAATAATTTGCAATCAGGAACCAGCTTTGTTCCACAAACAACAATATTATATACATATACAACAATATTATATATATACATTTAATTAATTAATTTTCAAGGTGCGAGAGATCTTTCTTCTGAGATGCGTCGTCCTGTTGATCAAAACGTTTCTTTATTATACAAACACAACATAAGTAAAAAATTTTTATATGTAGTTTCTTATGAGCAGGCATGAGCTAATATTGATTGTGAAATTTTCGACCCTCTGTGTTTTCTCTCGAAACATTTCACTACTAATGCTTGTATCAGTTAGTAACATTTACCTGATATTTCCACTTGTTGAAAAATGGCTGATTATTTTGCGAAACATTAAGAACTCCTACTTTCAATTGCTAGGTGTACGCTATCCCTAGATATTCTGAGATGTTGCAGAATCAATATAGGAAATATTGCAGACATCGGCAATATACATAATTTTCTCTATAAGTTGTTCACCAACAAGTTTACGAAATTATTTTTTATATTCTATGCTAAGTGTGTTATGTGTTCCGAGACAGTACTGTATTGCCAACTTATAAAGGCTAATGAGTTCGTTATAAAGAATGAATTCGCAATTACAAACAATCTATATCTTTGTTAAACCATATGATGCAGAGGTTATGAATGGCTCAATAACAGTGTTACTCATCGTACTAAATCTGCCAGAATGGCAATTGGGTAAATTATCCAATAATACTTTTATGTTGTTTTTTTTTCGTTATTTCAGAAACATCAGTAACGCAGCAATTAAATTACTACAGAGATTTGCTGCCAATAGCACGCTTCATGGACTTAAGCCTTTCATCCATAGATCTTTACATTGGTCTACCAGGTACAGTTATACCTAAAAACATATAGTTATAATTTTTAAATATACACGGATCGGTATATGTAGCTGACGGTTTCAATAGTCCGGAAAGAAATATACACTTTCAGCTAGATAATTTTCTTTAAATGAATAAATTCTATACTACTTGGAGAATAATTTAAAATTTATTCAATTACAAACTAATACATGCCTTGGAATCTAAATCAAACACTAAGTGATACTACCAACACACAATATCTTTCAACTGATAATCTTCTGACGCTACCCAGCATTGGAGTTTTTCACTTTCAATTTCTGTGACGTCTTCATTTTTTTCTGGTTTTATCCTCAAAGCGGTTTCTTTTAAATATAACCAATGGAAAAGAGTCAGGAAGGCCATGGTTTAGAAATGATGGGGGAGAATTTTAATCGCCAAATTGGGCAAAATGGAAACAGTTGATAACGAGCTGACATACTTAAGCTACATATGTGGCATAGCTATATTGTTCTTACACTGTTTTCGTAAAACCGTATGTTAATGTTTTAGGGGCAAAGAATTAATTGATCGTGGAAGTGTTAACTTCTACATTGTTATCTTGCTATCTGCCATTGTTATCTTGAAAGAACTCTTGCCCAATAGTGGTTTAAGATGAGACAGCACGCCAAATAGGCACTTTTTGGCAATGGAATGACCTCAGTTGCGTGGCTGTAACTGACTGTGTTTTGAAAAACAACTCTACTGTATCATCACGCCCTCAAACCAGCCATTTCTTCATAGCTAACTAAACTCCTAGGTGGTACCCGTGACATCAGTCAAGGACTATCCTTGTTGTCCAAAGAACTACCAATACTAGCTTTGTTTTAGAATATAATATTTAAACAGCAATACCAATTATTTATTACAAATCACAAACAATGTTTAGTTTCATTAAGTGGTACAAAAATATGTAAATATGTTCAGGTATTCGCATTTGAACTAATGAACTATCACATACGTAATATATTTCTAATTCGTAGTATGTTTTCTCTCTCATTTTGAGTAAACACATTTAGCCTTCAGACATTTAAATATAAACAAATATTTAAGGATAAGGAGCCAAAACAAGAGTATATGATTGGTCCCCTTATGACTAATCGTCTCTGCATCAAGAAAACATGAAATGGAAAAATCGCGTATCTGGTTGTGCTTAACCCTTGTACAATCATCGGGTCGACGGTAATCCCATCAGTTTTTTTCATTTACCGTACTTATATTTCCGAAAAGAACAAATAAAAAAACTTGTCCTTTAGTGATTTGGAATTTCCAACAGTATATTTTTGCAGACCTTACAGTTAAATTTAAAAATATAAGAGGGAATTTCCAACTTAACTTGTTGTATCCGTAAACGAATTTATATTCGAATCTTTTTTTATAAGTTTACACACAAAATTTTATTGGTTACCTTTGGGTGAAGAGTTACCTATTTGACAAAATATGTTTAGAAAGGACTGTGAAACATTGTTTGAAATTTACTCACCAGAGTATGTTTATATTCCTCCTACCAAAGAAGGGATATAACGTGGAACCATCTTTGTGTCACATGGCACCAAAACAGAGAACTATAAATTACTAAAAAAATCCATCCATTGCAATTGGCGTCAATGAAGAATAAATGAGGTTTCTTTATATAAATTATATACATATACATTATACATTACAATACGTTTTCCCAAACTACGATGATACATTCTTTCTAAGTAAACCCGCATGTGTGTGTAGATTCCCCTCCCAAAGAAGATACTTTTCAATATTGTTCAGTTGTATTGGGCAAAGATGGGTGTCAGCTATCAGATAATCTAATTCTAAATGCGCAAAGTTCATCTAGTCTGAACATTTCATTTGTAGAAATGATGCAAAGAATATAATAATGGTAATGCGTAGTTAACAATAGTTGTTCTAATGCAGAGAATAAAAAGCACCAATTTCTGTTCAAATATATTTGCCACTGTTCACGTCTCACTTAAATAATGAAAAGTGCATACGACCGAATTTACATATTTTGTCATAGAAGGAAGATGTTAGTTAAAACTGTTTATTATTTCGTTGATACCAAACATTTATAAAAAACGTTCCAAAAATGTTTTACAAAATTATGTTTTAACATCGGGTGTCAAAATTGAACCGGTGGTTTAGAGTATAGTTCCCGGTAGTATACGAGGGTTAAGACGAAGGAATATAATATAACTTTACTAAAACGTACATACAGAGCTGACAAAGAATCACTGTAGCGATGAACAGTACTGCATTGGGTGTGGGTGACCACGCTTTGGTCCAGATGTAAAACACTTGTGACTCTTATCTGTAGTAAATAAGAGCTATGTGCTTGAAACGCTGCTTTGTCAACTAACAAATAAACTAATACTCAATTAGCATATTTTAGTTACTTAACTATGGGTCAATGCAATAAGTAACATAAATTGCCTGGATCTTTCATCAGATTTTAGATAAACCTAATGAGTTAATACAAGATGAAGGCATCTCTATAATATAGGTACTCATATTATGCAACATCTGACAAGTCAAGCGTGGAAAATGACCATCAGAAAATCATGTCCTCCGCAATAGAACATTTCACGTTGCTTGTCATTGGGATATACGTTGGGTAGGTAGAAAAGTATATTATCTTTTTTGTGTACATATAGAACACAACAGCAAATTGAACTCGCCTGCGACTATGTATATAACCGCCATCGTAATCGATATATCTTGTGATCGTTCTGGTAGCAGATGAATCCCACGCCCATAAAAGTATTGTGGTTTGGAATCGAAGAACTGTTGTACGGCACTTTTTACAACCTCCATATTATCAAAAATGTTACGAACGAAGGAGAACTCCAAAACACGAAACAGGTGGTAGTTTATTTAGTCCAAGTCAGCAGGTGAGGTTCACAGAGAATGACGAATCATATGAACTACGATTATCTATTGCAAATCAAAACAATGCCGCAGTAACTGTTTTGCATTATTCCTACTGAAATAAGATAATAGCAGTCAATACTAGTCTTGAAGGTATTTGGTGACATATTGTAAATAGAACAAGTATACTATACCAGTAAACATATATAAAAACATTTCTTCAAGAAAACGATACAGTATTTTTCGACGGTTGACATAAATAACACGGCCTCATTCTAGGATACTAGGGTTCAAAGCTCCATTTTGTTATTGAAATCAACCAAGAAATTGTTTCAAGTACAAACTCCATACCCATTTCATGGCAAATATGATTTAAATAGGAAAGGTATGGATATATAGAACATTAATACATTTAAATTTGTCAACTTGAATACATTAAAGGACCCAAACAGTGAATTTCCTTTTCAACAATTTCCTCCTCTCACTCCATTTTAAATTTGAAACCCTTCCTCTAAATCGGTTCTATCAGAGGTTAAGCAGTGAATATGATAACATCCCAATAACAGCAACCAGCCAGGCAGAGGGTGAGGTATGTGACATACCAGTGGCTCCTGATAGTGTTCTTGAGTTAGTTTATTCTCTCGGGCGAGAAACATGGTTGCTATTAACAACATGTAGAGTTCAGTTTATAGCGTAAAATAAAGAATTCTAAATCTGACAACGATCTTGCCAAACGTTCTGTGCGTTATTTTGCCATTAATCCTTCAATTGATGCAAGAGAACATAGAGCGAATAGTATTTTCATATCATATAACCAGATCAAGAATTGGAAGACTTCCCGATGAAGTTTAATAATACATAGCATTAACGATAGGACGCCAAGCATCCTACCAGTAGTACGTACAGAAACTATTAAAATGAATGGTTTCGCGTGCTGGCAGCATGATGAAATTGAGTTTGCTTATAGTGAGCATACAGCAGCTCTATCGAAAAACTAAATATCGTAACGTGACATCATCATTCTCTCCTTATCAGCGTCCAAACACTGTCTATTGTTGAACGCATAAGTGAGTATTTGAAAATAAAACAACAAGCACTGAAAAATAATAACAACAATATCTTCACAACATATTCGATACTACTGTCCTACTGGCACTACGTTCGTGTGCTACCAGCAGGACACACATATAAATACCTTTATACTTCAAGCATTAAACATCATCGTCCTACTGGCAGGACAAATGCCTGGACGTTCTATCATTAAAAGCGTGAGTGAAACTGCAGTGAAGTTTTATATTTTCTTCCGAACTTAAACAACACTCGAAGTTTAGTGGTAATCAATGACGTCCCTTTATCATAGTCGTTTCATACCAAAATTTGAGCTTCCAGCGGCCAATCATTTTACTCCAACTTCATATAGATATTCAACAAATTGAGCTTGCGACATGATGATTACAAACAAATGTAAAATAGCGTATAGAAAGAATTATTAAAAGAATTAATAACGTTCATTTCACAGTAGACTGCCGGTATTAATGGTGGAATTTTTAGTTTAAGAGTTGAAATTTCAAATTCACATTACAATTACATAGTTAAGGAACAGTTAGATAAAATTATTTTCTGCTTGAAGGATACAATAATTTAGTTGAGTTAGATACAGTTTAGCTGCGCTAAACTAGCAAAATATACGCAATACGTTCCCAGAAATAGGAGGGAATTATCATTAGGAGCTAATTAAAAAATTGGTACATTTGAAACGCTATGCTTATATCACATCACGCAGGAACATAAACATAGAATCTGTAAGTTTAAAATCTAATTTGTAAATAGAATAGGCAAGTTACATTCATGGTCAAATACATTAAAATCGATTAATGATCAATATATACAGGAATTTACACGAAGTGCTGTAAAATGTATTAACTTGTGGACACGAAGATTGGTATAGGTTAACAGAAGACGGACACAAGTCTCCTATACAACATTTTTCTGTAAATATATTTAAGGCTGCATTATGGCAAATAAATGGAGAGACATCCGTATGCGTAGACGGAGGGTTGATACTCCCTTGGCATAAGATTTTTCTGAATTTAAATACGAAGTCTTGATGAAGGGTAAAACTCTTTGCGGTAACCAATTCTATATTTCTAGATCTTACGTAAAATCGACAGGTCATATGTCACTAAAACGTGGTGGTCAGAGTTCTATGAATACTAAGCTATTTCCTTTTACAATTGCGAATTCAGACTTTTAATCAAATATTTTACTTCAAGACTTGCACCACTGACGTTGAGAATCCTATACCCCTCTCACAGTGGAATACCAGGGGCCATTACATAGAAAATATCCTCATAGAGAGCAAGAAAACAATACCACCCTTATTTTATCTGTAGCATCTATTCCCCTTTTTGTTAACCACGGACTTATACTAAGCCTGCGATCATGCATCTTTGAATATATTTATTGACTATGTTAAGGTAATTAAGTTCGCCCAATGAATTTACTTATGTGCTAGAAATTATTTATAAACGCGCACTGTAACTCTACAGATTAATCATAAATTAGGCCCAAGACTTCTGTTAATAAGCAACATTCTTGTGATTATGTCTGGTCCAATATTTGTTTCGTATAGTACTGATGCCTCTTATGTTCAAAAATTATTAAACCGTTTTCATAATCGAAATTGTGATCTTTCTAAAGCCTTTGTAGACGACGTACATACTTGATCACTTTTTAAGAACAACAATTAAACACTAGAAATGTTTTTAATGTTACACAAATTATTGAAGTATCAGGCATTGCATGTGTATAAAACAAATACCTCAGTATTCGATAAGAAATATGATCTAGACTTTCAACCGTACTTCACAGTGATAAACTAAACACTTTGGTAACACAATATCAAGGAATTAACCCAAGGTTTTAATGCAAAGGTTTTAAGTGAACAACTTTTACTCGTGTAGATTATAATCAAATAAAATTAAAGTTTTGAAAGTTCGTTCGCAAGAGATAGGTTTCTCAAGCTACAATTTTCTTCTTCATATAATTCCTTTGTCAAAAAGTCAATTGAGCGAAATTAATAAACATATTTGTTATTTTATGTAAAGAGTCTGATTTTTAAAGATTGGGAAAGAAATTTTATACATCCCATACAGTAAAGGGGAAGAACAAATTAAGAACTTACCAACAGAAGCCAAAACATTGGTATTCGTAATACATCGTACGATATAATCGGGTTGTATCTTTACTCATTTTCCTCTGGACTAGTTGTGAGAATTTTATAGGAAATATAATTAGTTGTACCATTAAATATTAAGTCATTGTGTTCAAAATTTAAATATCTCGAATCACGGGTCACAGAAATTACATGTTTCAGTCTCATAGTGGAAAATAGAAGAGTATAAAGTGCACCTTTTTTAAAATCGCTTTTGATAAATTAGCTCCGTGTGTTTTGCCCTGCTATAGACATAGGTAATTTCAATGTGGTTCTTACTAAAACTAAACTCTCATGTATTCCCATTTCTAGGCGACAGGTTCTCGGCTGTAATTCTTCTTCCACGTAACGTCAATGATTGAAGAACGATGTGCCAAGATGGCTACTTTCATTCACTCCTGGATTTATCTGCTCCCACGGAGTAGGGTGAAACATGGTACATTTGTGAAAACGACCGAGAGTGTTCACTCCTGCAGTCATAAAGAAAATTCCAAGCAAATAAAACAAAGTAGCTCGCCGAAGAGATTTTATTGTGCAGATAGTACTACACAGATGAAAATATATCACGTCGGAAAATCCAAGGAATAGTTTAAACAATTATTACAGCGTTCGCTTCAAATTCTGAAAGTCCTTGCTTCGATATCAGCGACCTGTTATCCTGGGAACAATTTTGCAAACCGTTTTCATAGTTACACCAGACAAATGGCTCGATGATAGCATGAACATAGTCTATGGCCATGTCCTCACACATTCCCCCCTTACCATATGCCGGCTTGAACCATAGATGCCTAAATGCCATCAATGGTTTTAAATGAAAAATTATTACTTGTTTAATAATATGAAAACGGTTCATTCATATTCATAATTTATCGAAATATTCATAATTTATCTCCATTTCTTTCATTATTTTATCTGTAAAATGGAAGTTTATATATCTTTCAGGTTGCTATGGTTTATGGTGTGGATAGTTACTTTCCTTGGATGTTTAATTGTATCGTGGCACCTCTGCAATGCCTATTACTACAATTCGGTTGCCTATGAGCTTGATACTCATTCCCAATCATCGAACGCATTCCCAGGCTCTTTCTCTTTCTGCTTAACTGGAAAATTTAACTGGACAGAAATGTAAGTATTCATCAACTAAGTGTTCGTCTACATGTTCAAGTTGCCTCTCACACTACCTATGAATTTGGTAATATCTTTACACCTTCTGAAATGTCCAAGCTTTGGGATACATCAAAATTGAACAATGTAATTTGGTGCATTATTATCTGCTAGTTAAACTAAAAAATTACCGCATTTCTATTGATATAAATTCATGGAATATATTCTCATTTAACGTGATTCTAAACGTTAAATCATTGTCCCTAAGTTATTGTATTCAGAAGGGATTTTTCTTTTCAGAAATGCTGTATTTTACCTCACATAAATTTCGTTAAATTGTACCTGCATAGGGCGAATTTTCTATTGTAACCTAATTGATGGTTCCATACTCACTTGAAACAAATAGAACACATATTTCATTTCCTGACTGGCGATTCTCCACTGTTAAAGATTTTGCGATTTCTTTCGAAAATATCAGGCAAACTAGGTTGGATGGAATGCCTAGCAAGAGTCAGAAATCATTCAGTTTTCATAAATTATTAAAGCAAGGAATACTTAGAAACTTGCTTTACTATTATGCTGGTTCACAATCTGAAACATAGTAATAGTCGAAATGTCAATAGTAGAGAAAATGTGTAAGTACTCTTTGCTTGAATATTTTTGTAAACTTAAGGCTTTTTTTAGTCACGTTCCATTCAACCCAGTTGCCTGAAATTTTCGAGAGAACTGGACCAAACCTTTAACAAAGATATTTAGTGATTTCTTCAATGTTTCCTGTCAGATCAATGTCTCGTTTTT
Organism: Lepisma saccharinum; assembly: GCA_022664845.1. Lineage (NCBI taxonomy): Eukaryota > Metazoa > Arthropoda > Insecta > Zygentoma > Lepismatidae > Lepisma > Lepisma saccharinum. The sequence goes on from JAGDQP010000217.1 coordinate 127,305, forward strand.
AAAATTACCAGACTATCTTTTTCGTAAGATTTACCTTTTTCCTATTTCTTTTTAAATGAATATTACTTTTTATTCAGTTAAACATATATACTCACTTTACTGAAGGAAGTCAGACAATTTATTGCAAGGAAATGTGCAGCAAAGTTACTGAGAAATATGATATACCTCTCTGGTTCCAAAGAATATATAAACGAAGATTTTACACAAATCTATCGATCCCGCTTCCTTACTGTTCATTAACAAGACCTTTGCTCAACACACTAAATAATATAACACAACTTTGCCTAATTATTTTATTAAGCTAAATATAATAATGTCCAACAAAATAAAACTTACACTGTTAATCTGAATAAGTATCAAGAAACTTTTGCTTGAATGATTTTGAAAGTTGGAAGGTTTCTGATTTGCGTTTAATATTCCATCTGAGTACTTGCATTCGTTTACCCGAAAGGAGCAAAAATGTTAAATATGCAGTCACTTACAATAGTAAATGGAGGATGGAGTTATAAGAAATACTAGCTCATTCCTCCAGCTGATTTTTTTCACTGTGCGCCTAACAGTTAGGCAACCAACATGACACTAAAATATGCGCCAGTACATAACATGTCAGGATATTCCCCATTTGGAGGAATAGCGCATCATTTAGAAAACAACGAGATAGATACACAGAAATTTCATTCACATTAAGGTCTAAGAGATACGAATTAATGCAAAGAAAAGGAAAATAATAATATGGACATCATGCAAGAATCATCAGTATTCAGTGGAACAAAACATGATATGTTCAAGCACCCAAACACACAGAGAGACAGAGAGAGCGAGAGACAGACACCGAGAGAAAGCATGGCGGAAGACGAGGAAGCAGCGAAAAATGAGAGGAAAAAAGAAGTAAAGAAAAATAGCTGAAGACAAGGAAATGAATGAAATTAAAACGATTATGAGTTCTGCTCCTATTCACAAAGCTTAATACCTTGAAGAAAATAATTGAAATCCAGGCGGGCAATCGAACCAAGAACCTTGAGAATAGACGTCTCACATGCTGACCACTTAGCTACACAAACCATAACAAATGTGTTGTTAAATCAGCCATTGAAATCGTTACTGTCAGCGAAATACCCCCGGTTACATTTGAAGTTTGAATTTTATTTACGACCTTTAGGCATCTACGACTCAGCCCCCTGGTTTCGTAAAAATTATGTGATTCCTAGATCAACATCAAGCATGAAATACTCAACAATCTTGAGAACTTACTGTTGCACCAACATCTCGGATTCATCCAGAATTAAAAGAGTGACTTCGTAAATCTACGAAACGGGTCCCAGTCCTTGACGGAACCGCTCGCACTAGTAATCCACGCGCGAATGACATCTCGTAGCATAGTTGCATAACACACGTGTAGTGTAAATTCAATTTAGAAATCCCCGTTTGCGAGCTCCGGCAGTGGCTAACTGGTTAAGCAGTTGGCTTGTTGAGTGAAAGAACTCTGGTTCAAATCTCGGCTAGTGTAAATGATTTTTTTCTTTCAAAATACATATTTATATGTTTATATTTGTTATTAATAATTGCTTTCTCGCATGTTTCGTAGATTATCTTACGTAGATTATCGTACATTATCTTAGATTAGTGACCTGGGTTAGGGTGGATTAGATAAGATGTAGTTCTGTTATGTAACTTTACACTTTCGTTTCTTTGTTTCAAATTACATTTCTATCTGTTTTTGCGAACTGGACCTTACCTAACCAAGCTAACCCATGGTCACAAAGAGCAAGAAAACAATTATTAATAATAAATGTGAACACATCGTGACACATTTTGAGAAAGTTTGATAGTGGAACACATGAATAATCCTTGGAAGGGATTCACAAAGAATATCGTAAGTGAAAAACTGAATTCAATTTCTACGATTCCCCTAAGTTTGTAAAATGCAATCGAATTCACAAAAGTCAGATACGATTAACATACGGCAACCCAGTGTGCGAATTACCAGGTAGATGAGGGCAAATGGTCCTGGGAGTCTGCGTGTGAGCACACGTATAATGAATAATATTCTATATATCATGTTATTTTCTTATCAACAGCAATTACCTTAATTGACACACTGTGGAAACCTTAAAGCGTGTTTCCAGGTTTTGTCCTGAACAAAAAAGTATGACATTTTCCATGTCAAAGCTTTGCCTTTATATACATAAGAAAAATAAAACTCAGCTAATCAATACGTTGTAATTAAAATCTAAAAACGTGTAAAAGTTTCATCAACTAACTACTTGGTTTCATCGGACACATTGAATTACATAATCAAGACAACTTGTAACGAGAGATCTATCTGGTTCCTGATTGCCCTCCTGCCAGCCAATTCCAAGCCGTCTACACAAAGTGAATTTTTAATTAACGAAATTCACTGATTCTCTTTCACCTCCTTTTTCTACTACTTCTATGAGGTATGCATTTATTATGAGGTATGTATGTTGTTAATTATATCTTCACTTTGTGTAGACGGTATGGTATTGACTGGCAGAAAGTCACTCAGGAACCAGATAGATTGCTCGTTAGAAGTTGCGTTCCTCATATAATTCAGTGTGTCAGATGGAGCGAAGTAGTTAGTTGATGAAATTGTTACACGTTTTTAGATTTTAATTAATACGTATTGATTTGCTTAGCGTTATTTTTTATCTTAAGTATATAAAAGCAAACCTTTGCAATGGAAAAATATCATACTTGTTTTGATATGAGATCAGAAACACGCAGAACATCGATAGTTTCCAATGAATACTGTGTCTTATCATCAGAATAAACAAGGCTCTGTAATATGATCATTTTCGTGCTCGTCTCTCATGTCTGGGGTCGCGAGTTCAAACCCTGATGAACCCATTTTTTAAAAAAGAACAATTACGTTAAACAGTTTAAACCCTGGAAAATACAATTTTCTATTTTTTTAAATTTTATTTCAATTTGTTTTTCAAATAATAAATTTTTCAAATAACATTTCTTCTTCTACTTGTGAGTTTCTTCTACGACGATATATTAAAATTAGATATAACCGATATGTTCTGTAATTAACATTACACACTTAGAATTGACAATGAATTTGGTTTCAATTGATGGCCTTTAGGCATCCAAAGCTTAGATCGGGATATGGAAGGGGAAAGGATTCGGGAAGGTGTCGGCCAGGGCCTATGTTGAAGGACAGTTCCGACTTTTGCCTGGTATGACTGCGGAAAGCCCTGGAGAAACCTCAGGCATGATGTTCCGCCGCTCGTATCGAACCAACGAGCTTCAGAATGCCTTGCGAACGCTCTACCACTGAGAATCGAAAATTAAAAATGAGCTGGGAATACCTTACTATTCCTCACACCCTTTATATTATATTCTTATATTCACATTTACAGTGTATGATTTGTGTATGTGTGAATTGAATGATGTGCTTTAAGCATAACATTCGCCTGGGATAGGGAAGGGTAAAAGGATCCTGGAAGAATTTTTCAAATTCTTTAAGGCCTTTAGGTATCTGAGGATCAAGCCGGGATAGGATTGGCAGAGTATGTTGGAAGATATACGGCCAGGGCCTATTTATAGGCACCATCACAACGTCTGCCTGGTATTGCTGATTGAAAATTTTGGGAAACCTGTTAGAATGTTTGGCCGCTGGAATCGATCCCAGGACTTTCTTAATGCTAAGCCACCGCTCTACATCCTTTTGAAGCTATTGTCACCCTAAGTCTGATTTACTTGTTCTATTCGATACAACGTTTTAACCTGTACAAACCGATATTCTTAGAATTAAGTAGTGATGAGTTCACCATAAATTCGATACCTTGATACTACTGATACTTGCAATGTATCGGTACCGCTCAATAATTTAACTAATGGATTAGATTAGATTCGATATTTTTAGATTAATATCTTTCTCTGAAACTAATCCCATTGTAGAGCGTCTATAACTTATATCTTAAAGCTTCTTTTAAATTTTATTTACGTCATTTAGACATCTCAAACTCAGAGTTAAAGTATAGGAAATACTTGCCTCTAGGGAGAGTACGATAGCATTGCTATGATTTAGCAAGAATACATCATCGAGTGTGCAATAAAAACACTGTGACTTAACTAACTTCTACGTGTCCTTGATCACTAATTTTATTAACCCTGGAACTAGAATCCAATTCAGTAAATGCTAGTTGGGAACCGTACGTCAAAATTACGTGTTAGCAACAAAGTGAAATTTTCAAATAGTTGACTGTGTTTTCATTGTTATATAATTTATTGCTTCCATTAGCAATTAATATGTAATGTAAAACACTTTTTGTTACAAAACAGCCGTATATGTTTACTATGAATTAGTCCATATGAGCTATAGATCTCCATAATTCATTGTCAACAAATGAATACTACTCAGACTGAAATGAGCCGAGGAATTACTAAAGATGATTATTTCACTAAATGACTCAAAAGATATCAAAGTTACAAACTTTCACTTTAAAGCATAAAACAGATCATCTCTGTCTTTCATCCAGTCCATTGTTACACACAACAAAGCGGACAATTTTTCACTTGATAAGATCCACATATTGGCTTCTTACATTCTGAGCACTGCCTACTGGTCATCTTTTTCTTCTGCCAAGGTCAGTACCCACAATATTTCCGTTTCTCCATCTTAGAACCACTTGTAATTTCTTGATTTTCTGCTGAGGGTCCCGGTAAAATGTATCCTCTAATGCAGTTGTTGATCGCTCCAGACACTGTACGTGGAATTGTACTTCTTGCAGATCTGATCTTCATCCATGGAGTTGCCAATTGATAAAATAGAGAGTCCATGAACCGAAAACGATTCAATGGCTTCATTTGAGACTTTGCAGAAAGCAGGCTATTGCTTTTATGGACATTGTCAATGTAAATTACGAATAAATTAATTACAGAAATATTCATCATATTGTAAAAGTAGCACATTGGCCATCTTTTCCTTTTCCTACCATAATTTGTTGACAGGCAAAGCTGATCAAATGTATCAACTGCACCCTTAGTATAGTTATAATTCATAATTATTTCGGGCTTTCCGCTGGAGTGTAGAGCCTTGTCATCACGACTCAAAAGGGCTTCCTTCCTCTTCTGAGAATGAAGATATCGGGTGATTGAGTTCCGCCATTATTTCTTCTTCCTTCATAACTTTCCGCCTTTTTCTGCCTTCCATATCTTAAGTTAATATCTGGAACAATTATTTATAACGTCCTGTTATTAAGAACCGCACATCACTATAATGTGTATCGACAACCACCTATTAGGAATCGCACGTAACTTTTACGTTGGAAAATTTTGTTAGGAACTGTACGTAAAAAAACGTAGCAGGTTTTAAACAAATGAAGCTCAGCAGTCTCTGGGACCCAAACAACAATTGAAAAATTGTTTACAAAGAGTTGAGGAAAGCATAACTAGGGGTGATAAATCAGTAGTGCCAACTGCTGTGCGGCAAGCAATAAAGTTTCCTTACAACACATACATTTTACGTGTGGTTCCAGCTCCAGGATTAAATTTCCAGGGTTAAGGAGTAATGCACCTACGCCTTGTGCTATCTTCCTGTGCGTAGTTGTAAGTGAAAGCAATACACTTATATTTCAATTTTAACTAATGTATGTAATATTTAATACTTTGAAAGACAGTGAAAAAGTATGGAGTATCAAATATCAAATTCCATAGGTTAGAAATAAGTATCGGGAGTAACAAGAAATTCGGGTAACGTCCCATCTCTATTTGTTCAGACATAAAGTTCGAGAAATGTAGAAGAAGAATTTCATAAGTGTTTAAGTAATATGGAGTACTGAATAAAAGAATTCCAACAAACGTAAAATGAATCGAGACAGAAAAGTGTCCGATTTCAGCCTCACGCTCCATCCTATATTTGTTTTTGTTTTTAGCACTCACTTTGCATTATACTGTAGAAGAAAAGAAGCAGGGTAAGCCAAGTCTAAAATAATTGTCCTTCTCTCAATATAAAATACTAGGACAAAAATATTCCTGAGCATTCAAAAAGAAAAATACTTTGAAATAATTTCCCTGCTTTCATATGTTGGGAAAAGCCGAATGAAAATAAAATAACAATTGGTGAGAAATTTTATTATCCTGTAGTTCTTCAACATGGTTTCTTGTGCACCAAAAAGGAGCTCCTTATCTCAAGTTTACCTCTTCCGCACCAAAAAGGAGATCCTCTTCTCAAGTTTCAGGACAGCGGTTGAACTCTTTTTTTTTATCTCCCTTCCCTTGGCTTACGGATCCTGTAAACCGACGGTCCTTCGATAATTCACTACCCCTTATGACTATCTAGCCACACACACATGCACACAGATAACTACATACCGCCATAAAATAAGAAGACAAACAATTTGTAATATCGATCAAATGTATGTGAAAACAAGAGTAAAGAACGGGTCCATGGCGGATACAATGCCGTTTTTTTAGATTTCCAACTACATATCAACTGCTAACCCATGCTTGAAAAGCACCAAATAATAATACTTGATTACCTTATAGTTTCGGTGTGTGTCACTGACATAGTGCGAGCGAGCGAGGAAAAGAGAGAGGGAGGGAGGGAGAGAGAGCAACATAAATTTGCCTTCGTGTATCTATACCGATTGGCTCAGATGAGCACAATCCTCAAAAGAAAACAATCAGAAGTGACAGGAAACGCGTAACTGGATACATAACACCCAGTCATTGAAAAGTATTTTTAGTAGTTATTGTTTATTTTCTTATATTTTGTTATACCCTACCTATTAAGTGTAAGAAGTATTGACTTTAACAGTTTCAGATTCTAAAAAGACGACTTCCACTCTTGTGTAAAACAAAGTTGAAAGGAACTAGCTTATAACGACATCCAACGGACTTGAAAATTTGTTTCGTTATAATCGAATGTCATTGTAACAGAGGTGTATGCAGTTATGAGTAGTAATCCAATGCCACAGAACAGCTGACGCTATAGACAGGGTATCCTTATAACCGAATTCACTATAACTGAGTTACACTGTATTTAAAATCAAATTATACAAAATTATTTTAAGTACTTAAGATAGAAGAAGGTAGTACAGTAGAACTGTTAAACGACAGAAAACATATCTATATATTAAAAAAACTTTGCTAATTCTTTGGCCAGTCCGTCCGGCCTTTACACTGAACCGATTTTGATCAATCTTTTTTAAAATATCCTGCTTAACACGTAGATGAGCCATCAAGAAACCGCATTCCTCTCTGTCAAGCTTGAACTGAGGGAGAAGTGTTTGAGTGTTCTCCCCTATGTATTACTCACAAGTTTTGACCAGTCCGTCCGGCTGTTCTACTGGACCAATTTTGATCATTCTTTTTTTTTTCAAAAAATCCAGTTTAACGCGTAAATAAACATCAAGAAACCGCATAGCTCTCCGTCAAGTCTGAACTGAAGGAAAGGTGTTTGAGTGTTCTTCCTTTGCACACTCCGTCCGGTCGATGTACTGCACCATGTTTGTTAATTCATTTTTTAAATGTCCCGCTTAACATGTAAATGAGGCATCACGAAACCGCATTCTTCTCCGTCAAGTCTCAACTGAAGGAGGAGTGTTTGAGTGTTCTCCCCTATGGGAATATTTATCATATTTTTCACAAACTTTGTCCGTTCTACTGGACCGATTTTGAAAATTATTTTTAAAATATCCGGATTAACATCAATAAATTGGATTCCTCTCCGTCAAGTGTCATCTGAAGAAGAAGTGTTAATCCAAAATGGCCGTTCAGAAAGGCGTTTTCGAAGCCACTGAAACTAGAGAAACGAAATTTGATGAAGGTGTATTATCACGAGTGGGTCACGATAATGTAAGAAAACGTTAAAACGTCGCCCATCTTAATCCAAAATGGCCGCCAAAAGGCATTTTCAAAACCACCAAAACTAAAGAAACGAAATTTGGTATTAAGGTGTACCATCACGAGTAGACTACAATAAATGTACCAAAACTTCTCTATGGGGTCTCAAGCCCCCGGAGGATATGGGAGCAGATCTTTATCATGGATGCGCAGTCCCTCGGACATTCCGGTTACGATAAAAGGGGCGCAACTCGCCACGGGAAATCGAGTATTGGTGACACCCCAATGACTGTTGCCATCATATTTTATTCACCCCGCACCAGTGGGCGGGCAATATTTTTAAATTTAAATGTGGATTGTTGTAAATAAAAATATTTAGGTTCAATGTTTTAAATCATTATAGTAGAATTTGGCAGGAGCATTAGTTGTAGTAGTAGTAGTAGTAGTGGTGGTGGTGGTGGTAGTAGTAGCTGTTGTTGTTGTAGTTGTAGTGGTAGTAGTAGTAGTAGTTGTTGTTGTTGTTGTAGGAATAGGAGTATTAGTAGCAGCAGTAGTAGTAGTGATGGTGGTGGTTGTAACAGATACGGCATATTTGCTCCATGGAAGACAGACACAAATATATTATGGTTACGATAAAGGGGGGCAGGCCCCAAAGCTTACCAAGTAAAGCACGCAGCCCACCACGTGTAAGCGAGTATTGGTAACTGTCCCAATGAATGTTTCCAACATATTTTATTCACTCCGCACCAATGGGCGGGTACTTTAGTTTTAGGATTGCAGTATTTTTTACTTTGAAAGATCATAAAATCTATTTTCATATGTAAAATAATGGGGTGGGCCATCAAAGCACTAGGGAGAAAAGTGAAATATTATAAATGTCCCTGTAAAAAGTAAAATGAAATCTTACACTGCTATCTTCATTTTTGAATTTAAAATTTATTTACAGTCTTTAGGCATCTAAGGCTCAGGCCGGGATACGGGGAGAAAGGGTGTTGGAAGATGCCGGGCAGGGACTATAATGACGGTACCATCCCGTGCCTGCCGTGATTGAAGAAAATCCTGGAACGGTTCTGTGCTTCAATGATGGAAGGTGTTTCATGGAGTGTTGGAAAATGAAAAAGTATTATAAAGATTTATTAAGATAACCAAACTATGAATTTTAGCGATAATGTTCAAAACTCATTTTAAAAAAAAAAAAAACATAAATGCCGTATTTTCGGAAACATATTCACAAACACAAAACTTTCATTTTTTTAAAAAAAAAGATAAAAAAATATCCAATTTTGAGGAACATTTTCAAAAACACAAAATTTTTGAAAAATCCAAAAATTGTCGGAAAATGTTTGAAAACATTAAAATATTTTAAAAATAGTTTCGTAAAACGTCCAGTCGCCCAGCGGCTTTCACTGGACCGATTTTCATGAATGTATAATTTTTCATTTTCGTATTTACACACAAATATGTTATCAAACGGCCGTGGCTCTCGAGCCCGAGGCCTTGGCTCAGCATTCGGAAGGCCTTGGGTAGACTGATATTTCTCTAGGGTTTTTCCTGTCACACCAGGCTAATTCCGGAATGGTACTTTCAAATTATTCCCTGGCCGACACCTCCCCGCTTCCCTTCCCCTCCCCAACCCGGCCTGGGCCTTAGTTGCTTCAAGGTCGTAAATAAAATTAAAAACGTAGGTATGTTACGAACCATTCACATCCCTTTCCTTCTAGATGTTCTTGCGGAACGAGCACAAAATAGTCGAGTGCACTCTGTTAATCCGTTCTTGAACTATCGTATAAAGAGCGCTCGGATCCCGCTCTGTTTCAACTGGTTCCGTGGTGTAATCGGTAACGTTTTGGATTTCGGTGCCAAAGGTACTCGGTTCGATCCTGAATCTTGCGAAAATATTTTCTGACCGTTTTCAAGGAACGTCAAGCTTCCTTTGCTTATCTGTATATAAAATAGTTTCAAAACCTTTTCTCCATTAGTAGGTAAAAATGTGGAAGCTAACCCAGAAGAACTTTCATTAATTAATTTCATTGATTCAAAAATTGGTATCCGTCATTGTATTCTAGGAAGTCATATTCTATTTGTTTGCCAGCCTGTATCTTCTCAGAAACTAATATCATCACTGACACTTACGGAAAGGATATTACATCGTCTGAGCTATTTCCAGTTTCTCTGGGTCAGTAGTTTAACACGCTAAATTCAAAAGTTTTGATCGGCCTCCTGGAAGATCAAAATCCTACCTCAGGGTAAATTCTTTAGTTACTGAAGATGAAACTGAAATTCTACAATACCCGCTGAACTTTTGGATAGTTCAGACACGAGCGGCTTATCACCATATATTCTAGAACTGAAAGAAGGAGGATCTATGGCGATGTTTTCGAGGAACTTAACGGAGAACAAGGCTTACATAATGGCATAAGATTAATTCTTCACAAAACAAGTGATAACTTCTTAGATCTACAAATTACTACTGTGGTTAATGTTGACTGAAGAGTACTTCTTGCTCGCTTTCATTTATCGCCATATGACTCTACTTTTCCATTTTCTTCCAAAATAATACAGTTTACAATTCAAATTGCATTCTGTATGACAATAAATAAGACACCAGAGGTAGACTCAGAGAATTACCTTCAATATTGTAAGCACTTCACTATTGCCTGAAACTATTTTCAGTCATTGCATGTTGTATGTAACACTAATCGTGTGCTAGATCTTTTGAGAACGTAAAAATTGAACTGAAACCAATAGATCGACGCACCGCTAACGTTGTTTGGAAAATGTTTTGTAAATTTAAAGAGTAATATATATTTTTTTGTTCTATAATAATTACTGATCTATGAAATTATTTTCTCTTTTGTGTTTGTCCTTTATTTTACAACATTCTTCTCTCCTAAAACTTCATTACCTCTTTGAATCTATCCAGTTCCCTTATTTCAAAATGCTGCGGAGCAGCACGGGTACTCTAGTTTACATATTACTTTTGATTGCATATGTATTATTCGTATTGTTCTGAATAGCACAGAATATCCCAGGGTTATTCCGATTTAGATCCACAATATGCCTACAACGTCCTAGAATATTTGCGATCAAATAAGAATATTCCTAGGATTTTCTTTTTAAAATATCAAAAGGATGTTGAGGGCTGGAATTTCAGGAATATTCTGAAAATAATCTCCAAAGAATACTTGTTATTGCCATATTCGTAGAATATACTTGGAGAATCCCCATGAATATCCTTAGAATATGCACTAATTCCCGACATTCAGATATTCGTAGAATATTCTACGTATATACCAAGAATATTTGTAATATCGTTGGAATATTCTTAGCGTATCCCAAGATTGTACCTGTGCCGCATGGGGGTAGAACAATGTTGAAGAAATTAACCAAGTAGCGAAGGGCAAAAATAAATAACAGTATCGAGAAATTCTGGTATCAACCAATCTCTAATTTATATATTACTTGATTACTTTAATCAAATATGCATCGTTTGCATTTTAGAACAATGCTGAAGAAAATATCGAGTATCGAATATCGTGTATCGAAGGTTAGAAATGTGTATTGGTATCGAGAAATTCTGGTATCGACCCATCTCTAGAATTAAGTAAAAATCGCACACATAAATATTCGTGCCCAAGGCGTACCACTAATCCGTGGCCGTTCGGAACTGGAAGGATGCGAGCAGGACCTAAGTTGAAGATATCATCCGATGTTCAGGACGAAACCTGGGTACACTCTTTAAGATTGCCACAATGTGCGAATTAAGATATATGTTTTTGATAAGGAAATAACGTGATAAGTCGCCCATGCCCATGGTCACTAAGCGAAGATAATCTACGAAGCATACAACAAAGCAATTATTAATAACAAAGAGAAATGCCTTTTGAAAGAAAAAATCATTGCACCACCCGAGAATTGAATCCGGGCTCTTTCACTCAACAAGCCGACTGCTTAACCACTTAGCGAAGGTTGGAGCTTGTGAACGGGGATTTCCAAGTTGTAATTACACTGCATGTGCGTTACGTAGCTAATGGAAACGGTGGTAATTCGCTGACAGTAGCGAGTTCAATGACTGATATAACATATTTGTTATGGTCTCTGTGGCTAAGAGGTCAGCCTGGGAGACTCGTTCTCAAGGTTCTTGGTTCAACTTTCCGCCTGGATTTCAAATTATTTTCTTCAAGAAATTAAACTCTGCAAATAATGTTCGCGATTGCTACAGAAAGAGGTGTATCCCGTAAAGAGAGAAAAATGCAAGACAGAGATAGAGGGAGCAGAGGGGGAGGAGGAGACGCAGACTGTATATCCATAAGCTTTAAATATTTTTTTTCATGTCTCCTGCAATTTTTCTTTCCTTCTTTTATCTTCTCAGTTTTCGCTCTTCCTCGTCTTTCACCATGTTTTATCTCTCTTTCTCTCTCTTTCTCTTTCTTTCTCTCTCTCTCTCTCTCTCTCTGTCTCTCTCTCTCTCTCTCTCTGTGTGTATGTGTTTGAACAAGTCATGTTTTGTTCCATGAATAATACGATTTCTGCATAATGTCCATATTATTATTTTCCTTTTCGTTACATGAATTCCTATCTGTTAAAACTTAACGTGAATGGAATTTCTGTCTATCTATCTCGTGGTTATCTAAATAATGCTTTCTTCCTTCCAATGGAGGAATGCCCTGCATGTTATGTTCTGTCGCATATTTGTACTGTCATGTTGGTCTAATAGTTAGGCGTTCAGAGAAACAATTAACCTGAAGGAATGAGCTATCATTTTTTATAACTAACCTCCATTTATTATTGTAAGTGACTGTACCTAATGCTTAACTAATATCGTTTCTATTGTTCTCATACAGGCCATGTGAGAAAGTGATAATCGATTGTTTCCTGGACGGTGAGCCGCTTAAGTGCTGCTCTGAGTCCATATTAGTCACACAGGGTAACTTCAACTGTCTTACGATGAATTCCATGCAGATCAGGTATGTAGATTTAACTCTCAGGAACCGGTGGTAAATTTCATTTGAAGAGGAAACTATTTATGATATAGTTATTCCTGATCATTAGAACCAAGTAAATGATTTCTATTTTGTAAGTAGCACTTGTTTGTAGCGGCTATAAATTGTGCGTTTTATAACTTATGCGACTACAAAAGACCAGGGGCCGGATTACATATCGCACTGCGGCAACGCAACCCAAACTTTGCAATTTGGTTGCAGTGATTTGCTAGCTGTATTTATTGTCTCCACGGAAAGTTCGAAGAATCGGATTGCGTTGCGTTGAAAACTCAAACATTGTGAAAACGATATTTAATCCGGCCCCATATCCCTAAAGTAATGTTGCTAGTTTGCGGATTATGACTGAAGATTGAAAATAATACTGCTCTGCATACATTTTGATCTTTGGAGACCAATATATGTTTCTGAACTACATTTTACGCTGATTTAAAAACAATGTAGATAGTTTGGTTTTATCACGTCAGGATTTTGAGTAGTCATAACTTTTCACAGAAACTGTGTTATATATATATATACGATCCGATTTGGAATACCGAAAAAATTGGTCCAACTAGTGAAGATGTGTCTCAGCGACCCCATAAGCAGAGTACGGATAGGTAATAATATGTCAGATAGTTTCAAGATTCGCAACGGATTGAAACAAGGCGATGCCTTGTCACCACTACTGTTTAACTTCGCGTTAGAATATGCGATTTTAAAAATTAAAGGGGACAAAAAGGGACTATCATTGAATGGTTTGAATCAACTGTTTCTATACGCGGATGATGTAGATTTAATAGGGGACGATATAGATGCACTACAAAGCAACACCGATGTCTTAGTAGAAGCGTGCGATGAGATAGGTTTACATGTAAACATAGATAAAACAAAATACATGGTAACAAGCCGAAGCACAGGGAATGAAGGAATTAAAAACATAAGAATTAGGGATGAGGTCATAGAGAAAGTAAACAAATTTAAATACTTGGGAGCATACGTAACAAGCAAAAATGAGGTCACGGAAGAATTAAAAGGTCGCTTAGTATCGGGGAACGCATGTTTCTACTCAGTCCAAAAACTTCTAACATCGCGATTAATATCAAGGAAATTGAAACTGAAAATATACAGAACGGTTATTCTGCCGGTAATACTTTACGGTTGCGAAAGTTGGAGTACGACCCTAGCAGATGAACATAAACTACGTGTATTTGAAAATAAGGTTTTGAGAAAGATATATGGGTCGAAACGGGACGAGATGACTGGAGAGTGGAGGAGACTGCATAATGAAGAACTCCACGGACTGTACGATTCACCAGATGTTGTAAAAATAATGAAATCGAGACGACTAAGGTGGGCAGGGCATGTAGCTCGGATGGGGGAAAAACGCAGATTATATTCTATCCTGGTTGGAAGGCCCGATGGAAAGAGGCCATTGGGAAGACCGAGACGTCGTTGGGAGGACAATATTAGAAGAGATCTTCGAGAAGTAGGTGTTCGTGATGAAAACTGGCTTGATACTGCCCAGGATAGAATCCAATGGCGAACGTTTGTTACTGCGGCGATGAACTTGCGAGTTCCATAAGCCATAGAGTTAGTTAGTTAGTTAGTTAA
>JAGDQP010000217.1:141812-188958 GCA_022664845.1 Lepisma saccharinum
ATATATATATATATATATATATATATATTTATTTATTTATTCTAAGTGAGCAAACTTTTCATCACATCTGTACTTCTATGGTCTGTTCGCCGTTTTTCCTTCTAAACTTGAATACAATCATACTTGCATCGAAATTCTTCAATATAAAAGGAGATACGTGACAGATATAAAAACTACTTAAAATTGAAAGTGTACAAAAAGTACACTTTGCTTACATAAACAATAACCATATTCACGCCTTAAGGAAACAACCCTCACATCGAGAATATCGCAATTGTTTTTTAAAGGGCAGAGTAATGTAATCGCTAAGATTTTAAAATTAAGTATTTTAAAAGTATATTATTTTTTGTGATAAGCAGCGTTCTTAGCAAATGGCTAACAAATTACTAATTGCATCCGTGTATCGATGGTAGTCTGCATCTACTTCATATCTCTAATATATTTTATATGCAAGATAGCTGCATCGATATGTAAAAAACTGATGTGTGAAAATTTTTAATATAGTTTTACAACAATCAAGTCGTGTAAGTTAAATACTGAAATCTGGAATTGGAGCAAACTTTATATCTGTGATTAGCTTTAATTAGGTTAACCTGTAACGTTTGCTACAGAATATTCTATTGCAACGCATGCATTATTCCTGTGTATGTCTTTAGAGAGCTAGGCCCGTAAAAGACATAGGCTACTAAAATATATCACACAGGACAAAACAACAAAATAACCTCGAAGACCCATCGTCTTTAATTATGTGCTTCTATATCATATATTTGTTAACCGCATTGTACAAGAATTAACTGAACATCTAAACTCGAGTTTACGACAAATGGTCTTTTGTCTTCTACATAAAATACTAACTTATAACATTCTGTATACCATAGAGTTAGGAAGAAAATAGAGAGAACATACATGACGTCAAATGAAGCCAAATTACGGTTCATCGGTAGCCATCTTGTGTGGCCCCATTAGAGTCCCTCTATACCGAGTACTGTGAGGATTGCCTTTCTCGATAGGAGGATGGGTGCACCTCAGAGAGGCAATACTCGGAAAAGAGGGTCTCTAAATATGGGGCCAGTTAATATGTCCGCAATGCCTCCTCCCTTCCATCTCTTGGCTTCATTCCTATCTCCTTCAAAACAGCCTAAGGTTCCCTCTATTTATATTCCTAACTCTATGCTGTATACAGACGATATTTAAAACAATATAGTAATATTTGGAACAAATCATGCGATCTAATCAATAAAAAGTACTATTAGCCACTCTTCTTAGAATGAGTTGCTTGCGTTTAAAATAAATTACTTTTAACCCGAGAACATCTTAAATTACAATTGTGCAATCTTGAAAATGTCTAAGCTAGGACAAAAGTTGCATTTGCTGAGACAGTAGATGAATATCCTTGTGGGTGACAGAGATAATATTTGTTGATTGAAAATGTAAAACGATAAATCTACTCAGTTTCTAGAGTTTCCTGTGAAATTTTATCGTTGTCACATATCACTTTTTTTTTCGCATATGACTATTCAATAGGTCCTCAAAACTGGCATTTTTTTTATTTTTTTAAAAATTAGACAAATTGAACGTCCTGCTGGTCTAGTGGTAACAGTCGCTGAAACAACATTATGAAATTGGGGAGCTGGTGTGAATAAAAGCCAGTGGTGATCACAGTAATAGATTAGGCTATCTTCTTCCATGTCCGGCCAGCGTGGCAGTAATGGATCATCTCCCAGCGGGAGAGGTCTCATTCAGTAGTGGATTGAATATGACTGCCTTTTTTTAAATATGACAAATCAACGTTTTAAAAATATAAAATAGTTTTGTTATCATATGTAAGATCCAGGAATTACTTGAAAATGGTTTATGAATGAAGCATGCCGAAACAGTAACAGAACGTAGTTATCTGCGCGCGTTTTCACACCTTTTTGTTAGTCTTTGGTCTCGTCAAACTTTAATGCCAAACTTTTGAATTAATACTTATTGAATACGGCACGCGTAATATTCAGTTATATGTACACACTCTGGTCCATAAGTTCCCAGACTGATATTTTCCCGGTTTGCTATAAATGCTATTTGTGGGACACTGATTCGACTACGTAAAAATAGGTCTACTTAACAATTGTACAAATTGACATGAGTGTAGTTGTAGTAGTTTAAAAGAGAACACTTGTGATTCGCAATGCTGTTGTTAGTATATGTCAAAGTATTAAATGGATTAGAAGGATATGTAGTGATTAAGTTCTGCTGTAAAGCTGATATTTCTGCAGCAGACACGCTAAAAATAATTCAGAGAACTTACGGTAATACATCATTAAGCTAAACAACAGATTTGGAGTGGCACAAAATATTTTAAGAGGATAGGTGAAGGACGAAGAGCGCAGTGGTCGGTCGACAACAACCCGAACCGATGACATCGGCGCCGTAACCAAAATGGTAAAAGAAGATCGAAAAGTGACGTCTCAGTTAAATATCAGATACAGTCAATATTAACTTGAAAAAATAAAACAAAAGGGTGCGCAAGGTTTGTTCCGCGTGCACTGACATGACTAAACATTTTCTAGATCGAAACCAAATCGTAACCTTGAACCAATCCCCTTACTCTCCGGGCCTGTTGAAGTTGTAACTAAAGGGTGAAAATTTCGATATCATCAAGGAGATTCAAATAGCTGTCAACAACCAGATAAAGACGATTCCCACAAAAGAGTTTTCCAAGGCCATGAAAAAGTTGGAAATACGTGCTCACCAGAGTATTGCTACAAATAGAGCATATTTTGAATAAAAAAACTAAACAATAAAACCAACCTTCATATTTTTCTACTAATAGCTCGAGTCCGAGAACTTATGCAGCGGACCGTGTATGAATACTATAAAAATATTCTAGATATTGCAAATTAACCATTTTTTTTTTTGCCGTTTTTAACGTCCCATTAATCATGCGCTCACAGAGAGGGAACGAAATTACGCGCGTGCCTGCAAAGCGATCTGGAGTTAGTCTGACCATAAACCTTCAGTAATACAGGCACGGTGCTCACACATACTCTTTTACACATAGGAGTGGTAGCTCGTCCAGTGTGAAAGATAAATGGAGGTATCGAAGCAACTTATTCGTATGTGTTCATTGTATGACTTTAAAGTAGGCCTGTTAGCTGTCGCATCAAGTCGCCACACATGCCAGGCGCTTCGGGAGAATGCCGTGAACAAACACACCGCCGGTCATTGGTTCCAGAAATTTCGTTCGAGAGATGTAAGCCTTGCTGATGAACCTCGCAGGGGACGACCACATGTGTTGGATGACGAAGCCCTGAAAGCAGCCATCGAAGAGGACAGTGTTCTAACGTGTGATGGACTTGCAGAAAGGTTTTATGTTTCCGCTGAAACAGTTAAACTGCACCTGCATGGGATAGGGAAGTCATACAGGTGAAGCAAGTGGGTACCCCACACATCGTTGACAGCCAACAAAGAACAACGAGTGACAGCCTGTTTGTCCTTGTTCACTCGGCACCTGAACACATATTTGATCGCTTGCTAACTAATGACGAAAAGTGGGTCCTCTATGACAATCCCAAGCGTACCAGACATTGGCTGTCGCCACGTGACCCTGTTCCTTACACCTCAAGACCACCTCTGCACCCACAAACTGTTATGATATCTGTATGGTGGACTTGTCGCCAAGTGGTGCATTACGAGCTCCTTCCACCTGGTCAGACCATAACTGCTGACCTCTACTCACAGCAGTTGCAAATGGTGCACCGTGCACTGCGGCGAAAGGAGTCGGCATTGGTGAATCGCAAGGGTGTGCTGGTCCTCAACGACACTGCCAAGCCACATGTGGCAAAGAGAACTCGGGAGACCCTTCAGCAACTTGGCTGGGAGACACTGTGGTATGCACCATATTTACCGGACCTTGCGCCAACACCTGATTCATTCTCTGGACAACCACCTCCGTGAGAGACCCTTCGCCAATGAGGAAGACCTGTGGAACGCACTCACAATTTTTTTTGGCTCAAAGACTGCCGATTTTATCATCAAGGTATTGTGTAGCTGCAGTAAGATTGGCAAAAGGTGTCGGATGCTGATGGAGCTTACTTCGAAACGTAAAGCTACGTACCGTCCACTGTATGGCTCTTTGCTTGTCACTGCTCTAGAAAGGCAAAACTTTTTTGGTTACCTTGTATTTAGTGACAAAATGAAATTCAATATAATTACAAGTGTAAAAACAAAAAAAACTTTAAATGCTTAATTACTACAAAAATATATACTAATCTTAACAAAATGACTTGATAATACTGTGCATAATATTACTTTTACTCATATAAGGTGTTTCAAAAGTCCACCAATTTCCATACGGTTCTTATCGGAATATGAGATAAACGAACAACTCAACACTACAACTCATGAAGTCAAAAGAAATGTTATTTGAAACACTGATCAATGGATATTATGTCCATGGTCTTATTATTTGAACTGACAC
Organism: Lepisma saccharinum; assembly: GCA_022664845.1. Classification (NCBI taxonomy): domain Eukaryota; kingdom Metazoa; phylum Arthropoda; class Insecta; order Zygentoma; family Lepismatidae; genus Lepisma; species Lepisma saccharinum. The sequence continues at coordinate 146,275 of JAGDQP010000217.1, forward strand.
AAGTGGCTAGGGTTCCCCGATCCATCACGTCTCGTGCCTTTGGTCAGTATTTCTTGTGTGAACTTTGTGGTAGAGAAACACCGCGTGAGTGGGTTTTCTCGGGATTTTGTCGTTTCTGCAATTCACTAATTCATCCCGTAATCATCCATTCAGCCTGAGCCAAAATTGCTTAAAGGATTTTAATTCAAAATTCAGTTCGAGGAGAGTTAGATTAATATTTTAGTATGTTGTAAAGTTTAATTGAAATGGCTTTGAAACTTCTTACGTATTGACGCTCTCGAAATTAAGTATTTACATCTAGGGCTATTGCTGAGGCGAAAATGGTATTCTAGAGAAGTTCTGATTAATTCTGATGAATAAAGTATATTGTTTAGGTGTTTCTGCTTTCAAGGTATTCAATTGTGCTGGCGCAGAACAGAGTAAATATAATTTAGATAAGATTGTGACAATCCAATAGTTACCAGTGACCAAACCCTAACAAGGACCATGTGGTTGTCGCACAAATCCGAAGCAAACTTACGGCATGTCATAGAGCATGACAAGATTTGGAGATTACCAAAATTTAAGCTGCTAAGGACCGTAGGGAGCGGAGCTAGGGAAGAGGAAACATTGAATGGCGACAAAATTAGAGAAAAGCAGGAATGACGTTGGAAGTGGATATCTTCTAAAGAGGGAAAGAAAGCCAACCTAAAGGAACATACCAACTATAAGAAAAACTTCAAGGACTAGTAAATACCATAAACAGTGTTGCTAACTGGAACGCAGTGATGCCAGCTCTGCAGAAAATTGATATATCGAATATAGCACAAGATATCAATTCAGGCACAAGAAAAAGAAATAAGTAAGACGAAAGACAGTAGGAAAGACTGTGGACTCATGCGTGAAAAGGGTGAATGATAGTCGTGCGTGAATAACGCACGGAAGGGAAGACAAACATTGTCCCTGATTTGCCGCAGTTCAACAAGGCGAATGCCAGGATGGTACCCTCGCGCGGCCCAGAACCGCTTCCTTCATGTCTTTCCCCAGCCTCAGCTGAATGGTCGATGTGGCCTCGGAGCTTGAGACCCAAAGCTCAACCTGAGTTATTTCCTCGAACAAAAAATCAAAAAAAAAAAAGACTCGCAGAAAAGACTCCCGTAGTTGCCTCTGCAATATAAACAAGACCAGGTGACGTGGCACTACAAATTACGATAGGTGCGTTGTAATGTGCCATACTATAAGCCACAGGCTACGCGAGTAGAGAGGGTGTGCACACGTAGAAAGTGCGTAGAGAGTGTGGGATGTATAGGTACGAGACGAACCAGTGCTTGTCGTGGCAGGAGTAAATGCGAACGCATGCTGGTGTTTATGTGTGTGAGCGTTCTACCACGAAGGTCTGCCATTGGACACAGAGTGCGGTAGTACTGTGGGGGATGCTAAGTAGAAAAGTTGCGCGTAATTGTGTTAATGGTATATTAGCAAACATAGGACACAACAGTTCAACTCACCTTCTGTGGTTCATATTTGGAATAGGAGAAAGGAGTGATTTGAACGTAGGTAGAGCACAGATATTGTGAGAAGTGGGGGCGATATGTTGAAGTGGTTCTGCGTATTGTATAGGGAACGAAAGTGCGATTTACTAGGTACATCATATGTGTACAGAATGCGTCAATATGTGGTTATTGGGATATTAGCGGATGTGTTCGGTATTCGCAGGAAACTCCAACGCGGGAGGAACGTCTCGTCGCAAAACAGATTAAAACGCAGCTGTGTAACGAAGAATTTGTTTTGGATGAGTTTAACACACTAATGATAGACGACGATGGCACAGATGATAAGGACACTGAAAGTGATTTCGGTGATGATATAGCGTTAGCAGGAGGAACGACGTTGCTGCCAAAACAAAGTCCAGCATTCGTTTAGCACCACGACAGCAAAGGTTCATCATCTTATGCTCCATCACCACCAAAGAAACGGTTAAAAAAAATCCCGAACAATTACTTGGCCGATGCGTATAAGATCTGGACCAAGCAGCCCAGAGGGCCGAAGCCTCCCCAGCTATATACTTCTGGAATAACGATGGACATGTCACCTCATCTCAAAATCACTTCCGTTATGGCACAAAAACGCAAAGTAAAAAATAACAGTCTTGCAAAATTTGAGAAGCCACTCACAACGCCTTGCAGTTGCCAACATTCCTTACATAAACGCCTTAATAATGCTGTACGCGAGCATTTTATCGCATTGGGACTACACAATGCAATTATTCACGACCGAACAATACGCAACTGGGCCATTAACATTAAGAAAGAAATGATCCTTAGAACACCTTATAGTTCACAGCGCCCAGATCATGGATCACTCGCTTCGAAAGAAAACACAAAATAGTTTCACACAAGATTACACATAAAATTAGTAGGCGAGTAGACATTGATGCCGCTACTGTTCAAACAACCACCGCAGACTTTGTTCATGAGACTAAATCTTTCATTTCAAATCACGAGTATACTGCACACCAGGTTTTCAGTTCCATTCTGGCAGAACTCTGGCCATGCAGGGCAGCAACAGAATTTTTGGTGCCATGGGTTCAATCACCTCCACGTCACATTCATATATGATAATGCTGGTGATTGGAATGAATGTAACACTGCTTCCACACCTGTATGTTCGTGTTGCGAAGCCAAGGGGTCACTTCCGAGCGAGTATGGCCGCTGAATTCCCTAATGTAAAAGCATATAGAAGTACATCAGCGAATATGACCAAACGCGATTTGTAAATCTTCCTGGATCAAGTTTTGTTGCTCGATCTGCAAGATCAGAAGCGTGTTTCGGTCTTGGTCGACTCCTGTGCTACAAACAAAGATGATGCTCTGTACAACAGGACAGTTCCTGTCAGTGTTGAGTTCTATAGGAAGCTGATTTCTGCGAAATGTACAGGCCTTGTACAACCTGCTGATGTGTTCTTCCTCCGTCCATTCAAGAACGCGGTGAAGTTCATCCCAAATACATTGGTATTCTCATCCAGGATTAAAGTGTGGTAACGCACGACATTCCTCCGCCTCCAGTCCTTTGTTCAGTACCAGTTTTCCGCAAGATGATTCCGAAAGATGATCCGCTTTGCGTTCTTCAAACGTGGCTACGCCAGTGACGATCTCGGTCAATGCCAAACAGCTTTCAATGTTGCTTCGAAACGGGATTACAGAGGAATGCTGCAGAGGCGTGTATGACATGCTTGCTGCTTTCATCCGCTTTGCTCACAGCGAGAAATGTTTGTGTGTTGGCCACGCAATCATTCGTGACCTTCACGTCAACTGCAACTAAACTACAACTGGTTCTCTATTTTTTTCTCTATTTGTATTCACGCGCGTCGGATATTCACGTACAACTATCGTTCACCCTTTTCACGCATGTGTCCGTATTCTCTATTGCCTTTTGTATTACTTATTCCCTTTTCTTGTGCCTGAATTCATATATTGTGCTATATCGAATATCTCAACTTTCTGGAGAGCTGGCAACACTGTTTATGGTCTTTTCTAGACCTTGATGTTCTTCATATGGTTGCTATGTTTCTTTTCGTTGGCTTCCTTTTCCTCTTTGTAAGATATCCGCTTTGATCGTCATTCGTGCCTTTCTCCAATTTTGTCGCCATTCAATGCTCCGCTTTCCCTAGCTCCGCTCCCTATGGTCTTTAGCAGCTTAAATTTTGGTGATCTCTATATCTTTTCGTGCTTCGTCAGATGCCGCATGTTGTTATCGTATTTGTGCGATAACTAAATGGTCCTTTAGTTGTAAGTGATAAAACGTATATATTCTCTTATGTACTATAATCTACAATATTCTATAATCGCTGGTGGCATGGTGAAAATATAGTAAAATCAAATATTGAAGAATATTCTAAAATTGCATTACTTGTTCTAAATAACATGATTATGTTGTGAGTTATAAGTTTGCGTGAAGTAAGGTAATGAAGCAAAGTCGAGAAATAGCTTTGTCTTGGAAGAATGCCGAATCGAATTACCTCTTAAGCCAAGGAATCCTATTGATTTGAAAACGTGAAATCTTATTGGTTAGTTCCTATAATTGAGAAGCACTTTATATGCGAAATTTATTGAGCTGATTCATAAAATATGATCCAAGCAAGAATCATTTTGTTTCGCAAAATAACCTAAGAATAAACATTGGTAGTTGCCTAACAATAAACATTCGCTGTGAAACACTTTAACATATTTCATATATAATCTCAGTGGTATGAAAACACTGATTATAGCGAATGTGTAGATGGATTGAAAGAAATAAAACTAATCAACAGAACATATTTTTGCAAAACTGTTTCGTATTTTATAACTATTGTCATAAGATCTCGTTTCAATGATTCTATTAATTACGATAGCATTTCCTACTCTTACCGAGTGACCGTTTTGTGAAATGAAGAAGTCTTACTTGCAATTACAAAGTGCTATAACATTTCTTGCCATTAGTTGAGCAGAGAAGGAGGCGTCTTATGATCGTTAGAGACATCGATTAAAAATATACTCTTAAAGAAATCTAAGAAAATGATACCATCTTAACAAAGAGAAATAAAGCTATCACAAATAAAGGAAACTACTTTGGTTTAAGTTACAACTATTCTTTAACAATCCTGGTATAATAGTATTTAATGTAACAGTAATACTTCCTTATCTACGTTCACTAAGATCGTTTCTTAATGGCAAACTAGAGTCAGATTACAATATTTTGCTGGAGCTTTCGATGTGTATTGAAGAAGGAAAACACATTGGTACGAATTTGACAAGACTAAGATTTAAAAGCGTGCTATCAGTTGCTCCAACATCTTTCCATACTCCGTTTAAAACATCATCCTCTGCCTAATTTTATACCACAAAGCTGTTGTCTTAACGTTTGCGTACCTTAAGCAATTTCATTTATTAACAAGATTTCTAATCCGTACAAATGCGCCCCATGCAGGAGCAAATTGGTACAGGTCTGGGGCAGATTGATACACGTTTTATTAAATCTCATTATCATTATTCACTATCATTCATTCACAAGTATACATAAATGAAAGCCTTTATCAACGTTCTTTCTTTAAAAATTATGAACACTTCAAAAAAGATTATTTATTAAAAACAAGATAATTTTACTAAAAATTTACAACTCTTTTACCAATCTACAACTCTACTACCGTCAGTTTATTACATAAGCTACATGTTTTATTACCTATGGGCTACCTACAAAGAAAGCAGTTAAGTCTGTTTCAACAGTTGCAACTTGTGTATTATTGGTAATAAAAATTAAAATATGATAAGTAATTGAAATTAATACACGTATGTTTTATACTATGCCTTATGATCATTATTTAAAATAATATGCTTTTACAATTAGTAGTTTCCATATCCTTAGACAGTCTGAAGCATGTTAAAGGTAAAAACAAATGCTTTAAGTGTCATTATAATTTTTATGGTTTTGGATTTCCCTATCAGTAACACTGGTATTTAGGTAAAATTTTGGTTAACCAGTAGATTGAAATAAAGAAAGACAGTTCAATTTTTCTATCATGAAATGTATTGCCTTTGAAACAAACTTTCGATTTTTTTTTCAAATTGAATAATAATATACAAGAAAGAAAAGAGTCGTACCGTGTAGGGACACATTAAAAAACGGAAAAACTGGCTATTCGCGCGTACAAATGTGACCCTTTGCTTGTGTACCAACGTGCCCCAAAACGTCATTTAAGGAAGAAAGCAATTTATTGACGAATGAGCGAAGTTGGCTACGCGGAATACAGACACATTTGTACTCAAGAAAATGGGTGTTGATGTGCACCAAACATTTTACTGATAATTCAAAGAAACGTATTCTAAAGAAGCTTAGGAGTCTGAAAGTAAAATTTTACTTTTGTCCCCGGTAACACTAGTCAACGAATTTAAACTTCTTTTTCTGCCACATGGACGAAAATCGGTCTTTATTTACTAAATCGACCCTGCTAAACATGAAAATGGCAACGAAAACATCGCAGGACGTAAGATGTTTGTGTGACAGAGATGGGGTGGATTCTGGCAAAACGACAATATTACCTAGTTTTCTAAATACGTATTGCTAGGTACGTATTTAGAAAAGGTAAGTAAAAATATGGGTATCTAACTAGGGAATCTGGTCAGAGAATATTTCTAGCTGACACAGATAGCAACAGAGAATACAATTAAGAAATGGTATAGTTTCTTTCATAACATGTGAACCTTCGTCCCTTGTCTGAAACAAAATCTTTTAACAACCCACAGGGCAGGTGCTTCTAACCGCATTGTAAATATTGCCAGATGAACGACGTTGCCAACCTCCATAGAAACAAAATCTTACTTTCACCTAAAATAAACGATTCGCAAAAACTTTACCCTTTGAGAATAGTACATGACTCATCGTTCAAAGATTCGCAAGGAAACATAAAGTTGATCTGAATGAGGATCAGTAGGTAGAATGCTTGACTTATAATCGGAAGAACCCAGGATCGATTTCCGATGCCGGCCATCCTTACTGATCCTTTCCATTTTTTCCTCGGTAACATATCGATAAATGTCGCCTAGTTATTAGTACTATTATTATTAGAGATATTTTACATCAGAGATATAAACATGGCACAGAAAAGAATAGAGTATGGCTTCTTCCACAGAAAAGAAGTTCTAATCAATGATTAGAACTCCATTTTTCGGGACTGACACCAGATAATCACGGTCTAAAAAATTCGACATTTTGATTCTCTTATCCTCACACTTACGCAAACAATTTCAAACTAAATTTCCAGATGATGTAAACCCTGCAAAAAAGCAGGAGGGCAGTAAATGTTTCACGACAGGACCCTGTCACTTCCTTGGCGCGGTAGGGGGTTTCTGGGTGAAGTGTTTTGGGGAAAAGGTTATCAAGAAATAAAAAGAACTATACTATTGAAACACTGATCTTTAACTCCAATAGTATAAAACAAAATCGCAGTTTTCACACCTCTCAAACTTGACTTAAGATACTAAATAAAAATAAAAATTGACCTAAACAAACAGATATCAATAACTCGCAATGGATCAAATGCACAACTGTTTTACAAAGTATGATAATAATATATTTCTATTTACAATTAGCTATTCCTTTTGTAGTGCCTGTCACTTTAACTAAAAACCAGCAGTACAGTTTTACTTTAATACTCTACAAAATTAATGTGGAGATTTTTTTTACTAAGGCAGAGAATTTACAATCTAAGAACAGGCTTCAACTAAAATAATAACTTTAATGTTTCTTGTCAGTGATTTGCTACGTACTAGAACAGTTTTGCTCGCTCGCACAGATAAGGACTACAGCATTAACACGATTAATTACTTGTCAAACCAGTTGCTTTACAACAATTTAGGAAGCAATATAAAGAATCAAATTATTTGCTTATACACTTTGACAAACACTTATTTGTTGTGCTACTTTTTTTTTCTTTTTAGTAATTTCGAACATAATAATAATCGTTACTAGCAACAACGTTTTTTTTAAAGAGTGCAAAATATGCACGAATGTACGCAGGTATACTTTTTTTTACGGTTTAACACGTCCTTTTAAGGACAATTGCTTTATGTGTTGTAATTTAAAAAAAAAATAAGATTGCGACCTCGTATCTCCAAGGTACGCTAATTAGTTAATATATGTGATAGGATGCCATCTAGCTCACCCTGCTCCACTTACGAATCTGACAGAATATAGCATGTAACGGGACCACTTGATGTCCCAAACCTCCTTTATTGCCAACGTCTTTCTCTATATTTGTTATTTCTCTCAACTCGTATTCAGATGTGTTAAACAGAAATTTTCAACATTCACTGGTCACGGCCCTACAGGGACGCTCGCCGCATGGATATGTACTACTTTACTATGATCACTCACTTTCAAAATTAAATTCCTACCACGTGCGTATAGCACCCTACTCTGCAAATGTCGACCATATCATCATCATTTCAAAATAATATTTTAACGCGAAGCGTGCTCTATGGGTAACAGGAACGTTACATACACACACTTTAACTATCCTTTTAATTACACTACTGACTACCACAATGAGCACTGTTTACAGCTGAGTGTTTTGGACAAGTATTTTAATATTACATCTTAACACCACTAACTTATGGGCCTACCTTCTCGCTTGTGAATGCATTCACTTTATTTGTATACCACAACCACTAAAAATATATATCTCCGGAGTAGCGGTGAACTTCATGCGCATGTAATATTGTATGAAATTGCTTAATCACGTATTCATAATCACATCCGATCTTCATATAAATGCACTCGCGCAAATGAACTTTTCTCACTGTAGGAGAACTGAAGTTAAGGTACAAAGGCACGTCGCATATGCCACAAGTAGAATGCACAATTGTTTAATTACTGGTCTCTTCCAGATATCGAACTATCTTCTCGAGCAATGACGAATAATTTAGAAAAATAGATTACTTACGAATTCGAAGAAAATACTTAAAACCAGCGTTCAAACAGCATCGGTCCCAGCCATTCTTCCAGAACATTCACTGGGCAGGTTTGTTTATATAATTTCTCTTTCTTAAAACTCTAATTATGGCCACTCTTACCTGAATCGGTAACACTGATTACTGTTTCGTGCATACATAGGCCGTAATCCCACTTCTGTGCAATATTCATTCACATATTTGCAAAAGTACGGCTCAGAATTCGTTTCACGAAAGCTTCTATTGTTTTCCTGCACCGTGATCCATCGAAACAATTAAGTAGCCCGTCTCCCTGGCTGGCCGGACACGCTTATGACGTCATAGTTCGTCCAATGCCGGTTGCAAAAAATGGTTGTCGACTCATGCAGGGGTTTTGCCTATACTTCGTTACCACAGGGATGGATCCACACAGGTATTCCATGTAACTGTGTCTCCCGGTTACAAGTGCATCCATTAAAGCATCTATATTTGTACATGCACAGAGAGAATTTTGCATTCTGTAGTAACCCGAAAATTGTTCATGTCGGTTTCTGAAAATTCAAATTCTAGTGCCAGTAATTTCCACTCTTGAAGTTTATATTCAACCAACTCAGCTTGTTGCTTACTACGACTCAGATCTCTCACTAAATCGTCCAGTCTGGACTAGTTACCCAGAAGAGGTGTATTTTTGATTGGACTATAGTCTGGTAAAGGACGTTGATGGTTCGGGCGATTCATGTAATTGATTTTCTGCTGGAGAAGATTCTTCTGACTTTGCATATGGATCAGGGATTGGGAGTTCAGGTCCATGTGGTATGGGTTTTAGAGTGAATGGAACATTTGAGTACTCAATATTAGGTTTTGTTCTTTTAGAATGACACCCAATTTTTGTTAGACAGAAATAACAGCCTTCAGCATGACTAGTTGGTTCACGCCAGACCATTGGCACCGCAAAAGACATAGCTCGAGTTTTATCACCACTTCTCCACTTAATAAGAGTATAATGACATGTTACACAGCACACATGGGGAGCCCACATTTTGTCTTCATCGCCAACACAACACCTAACATAGCTGTAATAAGCTTGTTTTAACGTTTCTTTTAATAAACGGCGCTGACATGTCCCGCACACGTCGCAGAAAATGTTCGGCGAATTTATACAAGCACGCCACGATCTCTTCATAGCGGAGAAAAAACACGCACACGCACTTAAGACGACTTATCACAGGCAAATCAAAATAAAACTAAACCTAAATGTGCAAGCAGTTATACGACACTTCTTTACGACCTGACTATTTAGCAGCAAGGTCCCATTTTGCGCAGTTTTATTACATCTGCTAAACACGTGTTGTTTTAAAGATGTGTCAATACAATCACATGCCATGTGGTAGAAAATCTCAAAACATTCTTGCTGCATGTTGTAAACCCTTCATTTTTCTATTTGTGCCTGTGTGGGTAAACAAAATCGTGTTTTTTATTTAAGTACTATGAAAGCAATATTACGTCTTACAATAAGCAGTACACACAGCATACATGCAAATATATTTATTTCTCTAGAAAGAATAATTTCGTTGTTATGACAATTGAATGGTTTTGTTAAGTATTAATCAAAGTTTTATTTTGTGTAATTTCTGTGTTTATATTTCTAATGGGGCAAGGGCCAGGGGTATGAGAAGTGTAAAAAAGGGAAATGTTTAAGGGAATCCCCCCTGTAACGCAAAAAACTGTGCGCGATGGGGAGAAATGTTTGCGCCTTCGAATTCCGTGTCAAAATTTCCTTTACGAACAGGTGTTTTCTTTCATGTGGCAAAAACCGTGTTGAGTAGTGTAATCTTTGAAATCCACACCAGCAAAATGTATTTGCGTCACCGTCATGTACTTCCAGAATGTTGATGTTCAAACATCAATGTTCCTTACCACATAATTCTATAATTTAACTTTTATGTTAGCAATAGCAAATAGCATTTTACCAATTTGATCCCTGTACCAATGTGCCTCCTCTCCCTTACCTATTTGTGATTGGCTTGCCGCTACAATAGCGTATGCGTTCCTTCATGATTTAAGAAATAGTTTGTCTTTCATTCTTCATTTGTTAGTTATTGGTCGCAACAACAAAATAATTATTTCTTCATTATTTATCTCATAATTCCAGTTAATATATTAATATATGCCTATATGTTAACCATTATTGTAACTGGGAATCTAAATTAGTAATTTGATTGCAGAAACTCGTTGAATGAGCACGTTTATATAAACGAATCTCACAATGTGGTCCTGGAATTTAAATTTATGGTGACACCTGCGTCTACTACAGTAAGTATTGTAGAAGAATATGAAACATAACGACAAATAGAAGAGCTTACATTCATGAAGTACAGTTTGCAGTTTGCTTCGTTTGATGCTTTAACGTAACAGATTGTGTGAAAATTACTTTCTAAAGATGAGAAGATGGTATCAGTAAAGTTGATAAGTTTACTAATTCTAATATGTTAATCCATTCTTTACAAAATGATAGAAGGTTATGTGTAGAAATTGTTATAGACTATAAACTGTAAACTAAACACCTTAAACCATCTTTATTGTTTTGTATCAGTTGATAAAATGGTAAACGAGATTCATACCAAGGATCATTTTCAAGGATAGAACCATCACAATCGCAAATGTTAATATTAATTTTCTAAATTTCAAAGTAATATTTTCATAATTTTTATATCTTCTAGTCTTAACATAAACATGTCTGTTAAATAGGTTTAAATAATAATAATTCATTTATTTGTGGTCAACTTGCACAATTATAGTGTTGAAACTTTTACTAAGTTTGTTTCCTTGACAGTGGTATCTCTAAATATAGGGATTCCATGTAACATATATTCAACGCATTGTAGACTGCACTCATTTTATTACATCAAGTACATATTTACTAGATCGGTGACATAATTTCTAAATTTCCTGAAAATCCATTTGTATAACTAGCGACCTGGATTGTTGGCAAAATAATTTCGGTAAACTCTATATTGTTTGGGCCATTCTAATAATTTTGATTTGAGCCCGTCACGATTATGTTGTGAAGCACTTCTAGCTAATATCAACAAACATCCATGCCCCCAGGCGGAATTCGAACCCGCGACTCTTGAGTTGCTGACCTGACGCCTAGGGCCAAATGGCACCCTGGTCAGCTCGGATGGTTGGTGTACAAATAATTGGAATTATACGGTGCAACAATAAGAACGTTATGTTCTTCAATGAAAACATGCTTCTAGTTCCGAAAAAACAGAGCCCATACGACATACCCGTCATAGCGGCTCAATGCAGCAACAGTGGCACTATCAATTCACTCTTCCCATCAAGTCCCTGCAATTTCAAAGTCATGCATGGTTGTAAACTCAACAGAAAATAATAATTCAAATAACACTGCGTCAGCTTTGTTCACAGATTTAGAATAAACACTAGAATAATAATAACTTTTTCTTATTACTTGACAACTACAAAGTGAACGTCGTTTGGTTAAATGAATGTGAATATATTTGGGTAGATTTTGTCATAGTTTCAACACGCAAGGCCTCAAATTTCTTCAAATCCCATATCGGTAATTCTTTCTCTCAGTCGATCAAAATGTCTACCCGTAAAAACACAGAGCGGTCTTTGAAACAGCTCCAGGTACCGCTCATTATTTTTTTATTTTCTTCCGTTGCAAAATTAGATGGCGCTATAACCCAATCTTTCCTTATGCTGCTACCTTTGCAACCTCACTGCTGTGTGTTTCTAGCTATCATAGGTATCACATGATTAATTGCTCTCTCTGACGTGCGGTCTGAGAGACCACCGTGTGTTGTTACGTAATGGATGTCGATGCTCCCTCCATACTGTGAGCCCAAACGTTCTGTCATTTCGAAATGTCGTTACCCAGTGGTTGGAGAAAGAGGAAGGGAGTTATGATAATATGACAGTTGATGGAAACTTTGCTTTAGAATCGACCATGATACAGATTCGGAAGAAAATGAAAAGGAAGATAGTGAAGACTTTTCAAACACGTGATTCAGTTTCTTGCAAAGGGTATTACAGCAAAAATATATTCAATTGGAGTGTGAGTTCTTCTCGAGTGAGAAAACAATATAATATTACAATTACCTGGATTACGTGGTAGAGCACCTAATTCTCACAGTGCAAATCCCGTTGAAGTGTGAGAATTTCCTATAAGATGTAATATTTTGAATGATGTACTAATGTGGACAAACCGAAAGCTAAAAAAGAAAAGATTGTCAGGAAAATGGAACTTGAAATATTACCATGATGCTGACATGACCGAGTTGAGGGAATTTATTGGTTAATTGATGTATTCAGCAGATTTTAAGTCAAATGATGAAAAGTTAAAAAACCTTTTTTTAATCAGACGGAACTGGCAGGTTTTCAGCCATTGTACAGAGTACAAATAAAAAAACAGTGTTTCTGTTTTAGATTCGTTGATTAATCTTAATCACATTGATAATAGAAAAACTATTGGTCCTTGGCACAGTTTAATCATTCAAATAGTGAAATTTATGACATAGTTTAATTTTGCATTTAAAAGCATAACGTTTTAGACACCCTGTATTTCTTCTCAAAATGTTGCATTTTTATAATTTCGTTTATTATTATTATTATTATTTACAAAAACGGCTCTTTGAGATAAATATATGGCTCTGGTTGTTTCTGTTGACTTAAATAAAAGTTGTTCTTCTTTAGTAATGTAGTACTATTAAAATATGCAAAAGTTTTCTTCAACGAAACCTGTATTTATTATAGTTTCTTTGTAACAAATTTTGAAACGGCTATTTGCACTTATTTTGTTAAGTAAACATCATAAAGAAACAACGGACATTTGTCATTTTCAGTCCCAAATTAGCTTATTAACAACCACAAATCACACAGCGGTCTCAGTGACTGTTGTGTGTTATTGTGTCATAAAATCTGGCCTTTGTTGTTACGGGTTAAATCTAATGCTTTGTAAGATAACATGTCACTGAGCAAATGAATAGCCCAATTCAGACAGTTTCATTCTAGTCTTTGATCTTGTAATATATTTCTTATTTTTCATAAAAGGTAGACAAAATTTGAAGCATTGACTACCTTAGAAATAGTGGTAGACATATATGTTTCTCAAGCTTTAGTTTTTACGAAAACTGATTTGAAAAGAGAAAAATACTTACAAATTGAACTGTTAAATTTTGTTCTATCCTTTACTTTCCTATCATAGCTAAATTATATTAAAGACGATCTGGAATTGTAAAACCTTACCAATGTGTTAGAAAATGATGAAATTAATTCAAAATTTCCCATAGTTAAACTTTACGTTAATGTGGACGAGGGCGCATTTCGACATGGTCTTCCTTGATGGTTGAATAGCTAGAATATGACCACAGATGACTTGTAACTTGCGTCTGTCAATGTCTACAAGAGTGCGACACTATTTTGTTCCTCCAAAAACTAAATTATGTTGTTACCGTGTTTCGTTTTAAATTAACATCTATTGTGGAAGATTAGTATAAATTTGTATACCCTATGTGCAATAAAAAATAACATGACAATAATAGTAACAGGCAAATTAATTAAATGTTCGGGAGACAAATTAGATATAATATCCCCATCTATTCATATTGAATAACTTCTTACTTGCAGTGTAAGTAGTATTTTTTTCACCCTTAATTTGAGTGAATTTTAGGGTTTGTTTATTTTTTCATACTTGTTTCCCATTTTATTAAGCAGAAACAAATACTTGGTTCAAAATGTCAACACTAGTTTTAATATATTAAAGTAACAACGTTGTCTTCTGTAGTGAATCATACATGATTTGAATGAAACATTTCATGACTTGAAATCTAATTTCATTTACAGCTGTCAACCCACGGAATCTATGAAGTACCCACGGAAGGAGCGGAACATTCTGGAATTTTTCTGATCAACTACTCTAAAGTAGTGCTCATTGAAAGTCTTGTGACTGACGAAGTAGCAGACGAAGGAGTCCGCAGTCTTCCGACTGACTCCCGAGGGTGCCGGTTTCCCGATGAAAATGAAGGAATGTGGGCCTTTCATTACTACAGCTACACAGCGTGTATGTGGCAATGTAGAGTGGAGAAAAGCATGGAACTCTGCAACTGCACGGATACTATTATTGGTACTGACAGAGGTAATGAGCCTTGATATCCCGAGAAAATGAAACAGACAATGTACTTTTCAAAAGTAGATGCGACGGAATTTTCTGCTTTGCTCCTTGTGTATCAATACAAGGTGTGTTAACATCAGTTAACGCTCTTACAGAATTACATAATTCAAATTAGTTCATACTAATACTACTATTTACTACAATTATGTACTAATAATACATATATTATTACTACTACATCTTATATAAGGCTATTTTACACTTCAATCTTCTACGGAACATGCAATTTGTATTTAATTGTCCAAAGACGTTGTCGTGGTGTCATGGGTAACAGAAATTGCGGTTACCACGTGAGTAGAAACGGAGATCGCTTTGTCTTCTACTTTCATTACGTGGTAACTTTTCTTCTAGTCTTTATATTAAATTAAAATATGTAAAGTCTTGATATCCAATCTTTCTTTATGTCCATATAGTCTTTATATCCAATTATCGTACGTAACACAGTTGGTGAACGTAACACAATGTTTGTAAATTACGTGCAAGTGTTCAAATATTATCACTCAAATTTCCTGCAACAGTGACTACAAAAGTGTGCGTATATTTGGCTATGATATTCACTCGATTCAATTAAAGAGTCCTTTTCTATATATTCTTTAATATCTTGTGAAGTTAGCTTCTTTATAATCATTAACAATTCGGGTGTTTTAAGCTTTTATTTTCCTTCTCTAGATAATCAAGCTCTGTGTGATGAAACCCAGAATACGTGTGTGGAAGGCATTAAAGGTAACTGTTTTAGGTTTCTAAGCACTTGCACGTTTCTTATTGCTGAGAAGTTTTACACAAAACACTCACTGAGTCATTGATATCTTAGTGAGAAGACATTTCACTTATTCAAGAACAGACGTAACATCAATACTTCCAAGCTGACACAGCGTCTTAATAATTAGTTTTTGTGCTAAGTTTGCCCAGACCAACTGGGAATATTCTAACGTATACAGAAAGATTAAGAGTAAGCCTGTTTCAAACACGGCCGGTTGCTCTAAAAATAGAAATGAAATGGCCCTTTCTATAAACTTTAAACGCGGAAGTACCAAAAAAAGTAAATTGCCTATGTTATCCGGAAATTATTATTTGTTCTTTTTACGAAGCTTAATTAGCTGAACAACATATCAAAAGGTAATTGAGGTAATATCCTACTTCTGGTGGGAAACTTACAGATTTCTGTCCTCTCCCACATACTTGCATGTTAATCTCAAGTGATGAGAAAGGTAATTTACCCATGTTTGGCGGGAAAAAAATATGCATCATATTACTCAGAGGAAATTTAACTTTTATTTCCTATACATCTCAATTAGCCACTTTTTAGTTACGCGTTGTATGCAAAGTCATCAAGGAAACTACCAGTATTATGAAGTGAGATTGCAGCGTATTTCCGAAAAACAATTTTCAAAGTTTCTTCCTTCGTAAATTCAGAAAGTCATCACTGTCATCTAATTGTCTTCAAACTGGTGTCATCATTCCCAGCAAAACATTATGAGTCTTACATTGTTTGACTTGTATACTTATCATATCAATGTGAAAAGACACGCACACGCTCATGTAAATGATTACAAGAAAACAATTCGGCACTTACCTGAAACGTTTGGCGGGTTCTTGCTCGTTATTCACCTTCTACCGCCACCCGTTCCTTCTAGAACAGAACCCACCTTCTGCAACGTGCTGTCAACAATATTGCTCTGGAGTATTGTCATTCCTCTTGCAGTATCATATACAGTTGGCCAATGGAAGCTGACAGTAAGTATCTCGCGAGAACTCACCGACCGGTCCAATTCATCCGAATAATGTTCTGTGGGATTGACATTGAAGCTATGAATAGGCCAATTCAAGCGTTGAACATTGTTCTCTTCATAACATCGCATGGTAGCGGCAGTAGCTTCATATTGAAACTAACGGGGAACATTCTTAAAAACGCCAAAGTCTCGGAACCATTTCATTGCCTGAAATTTTTATAGTAAGACTCTAGAACGGTGGGAAACTGTGGTACCTGAAACATCCCCACACCATAATGCCACCAGCACTAAATTTACGGGTGAGCACTATCGATCCTTAGGAAAGCGTTTCTCGGGTAGCCGTTACACCGATACACGTCTATTAACGAAAACATTGTTAACCTCTACACGTCGCCTCACAGACCTGATTTTCACTTCTTCCGTGTCCAGTTGTGATAGTCCAGACACCATGTAAACCTTCGAGCTTTATAAATCTTTGTATTGTATCACTTCCTCTACCTGGATATCGGAGCTAGTATCTATCTCTGTACAAAATATTCCAATGAAAACTGATACTTCTGTTGCTGCCTGAAGCTGTTCTCTATTAGTGCGTATGAGTTGTGATCGGTCTTTGATAATGCCACGTTTCAGGCTTCTACGATTTCTGTTCATCCGAATTTTTGATTACCTGGAACGTTTGCACTCCTACTAAATAGCTTCACCTTCCAGTTACGCAGGTTGAATTCCACATCTGGTTAGGGCCTGCTTATCGTAGCAGCTGTAGCTCGGATGAGCAATACATTGAGGTGGAATCAGACGATTTAATTTTTCAAGGTCCGTCAACTATCCACTAGTTTATGTCTTTCACAGCTGGCTTTCTTGCTCTCTCAAACACATCAGACATGGTTGAAATCATGCCAGCAGAACTAGAATATTCGCTTACTTTCATAGAGTAGCCAATTACTTTTTGTAGATCGTTTATAAGTACATAAAAGTTTTATAAAGTTATTGTTAAATTGTGGATACGTAAACACGTTACAAATAAAGTTTTGATTGTAAACTTCAATACTAATTTTACTTAATAAGGTATCGACGATTATTGAATGTAATGCTTACATTTAAATTTATATTCAACATTATTTATTACAGACAGATTGAAACAGATTGGTACAAGTGAGTCAGAAAGTGATCTGAAGTGTAACTGTCCAAATAACTGTGTAGAACAAACTCATCAATTGGTGAGGACTTCAGGGTGAGTCAATGAACTTCAGTTGTTTGATTCTTTGTTATTAGCAAAAGAATTATGCATTCGAGCTAGAGTTTATACCAGAGTTTAATACGACTGTTTGGATATATAATTACCTGTTATTTCTACTAGTAAGGATGCGTCTCAGCGAACCCTGAAGACCATTACATTAATTCGTCAGTCAGTTCGGGATCTGCAGTGGATTTAAATGAGGTCAGGTGATGCCTTGTCACCATTACTGTTTAATTTTGCGTTAAGATATGCAGTTCTAAAAATAAAAGAGGACAAGAAGAGACTAAAATTGAAAAAGCTTTAAGCTAATCATCGTTTACATGGATGATATAGATTGAATAATGGACGATATAGATACACTACAGAGTAACACCGCTAATATCTTAATTGAAGTTTGCGATGAAATTGGTCTACAGGTGGACGGTGAAAAATATTATAACAACCCCAAATACAGAGGAGGAAGGAAATAGAGGCATAATAGTTAAGAATGAGATAATAGAGAAAGAACATATTGTTTTAGATCATACCTAGGCAGTAAGAACGAGGTCGCGGAAGACATACAAATCGCTTACCATCGAACAAACCATGACTTTCCTCAGTTCCAGAAAGATCTAACCGCGCGATTAATATAAAGAAAACTGGAATTCAAAATGTAGGCTATGGATATTCTGATGGTTATAATTTACAGATGAGAAATACGGAATACTTACTATTCTAGCAAAGGAACATAAATTTCGTGTGTTGGGAAATAATAGTGTGAGAAAGATATACAGGTCAGAAACGTGACGAAATAACCAGAGTGGAGAAGACTGCATAATGAAGACCTCCACAGAGGGTATGATTCACTCGACATGCTAAGTCACGACGACTGAGATGAGCAGGCCAAGTAGCTCGGATAGGAAAAAAACAAAGATTATAGGTGTTTGGTAAGCCGGGGAGAAAGAGATAATTGGGAGGATCGTTGTTGAAATGATAATATTATAAGGAATCTCTGAAAGGTACATGATGAAAGCTGTCTTGATCTTGCCCTGGATAGAATCTAATAATGAATGTCTATTTTTCCAAGATGAATATGTGAGTTTTGTAAGCCATTGAATTAGTTAGCTGAAGGTTGCAATTTTGTGGTACTGCGACTACAGCATAATTTTGCATAACTACAGCATCATCAAAATATGTCGAGATACAACTATAGCGCAAGATCACCAGCAATACTTGTGGAGCAGTTAATTCTTAACCTTTTATTGGTCAAGGATCTGATGACCCTGATAAAAAGTGAGCCACGGACTTTTATGAATCTGATTAATCCTACGGATCGCCTCCTCAAAAAAATATTAGCATAAACAAAACTTTGCATGCAATGTAATACGTGTTGTATACTACATTTTACTCTTTGCTTTATTGAAATTTAATGCACAATTCACAATTGCAAATAATATATCACTATGCGAGTGTTTCAGTAACTAACTTGTGAAACTGTGACAGACTCCGTTCAGCAAACATCACAAGTAATGGAATCTAAAGTAACTTTCAAGCTAAAAATAAGTAGTGATTTCAATCATCCTATTAGTGACCTCGTTATTAACGGAGAAGTTTGTCGGTATGTACTTTTTGCATTCCTTCGGAAGGCATCTTCAAGCCAGAAACTACCATTATTTGGAAATATTTCTTTTCTTTATGGATACGTTTAATTGTAAATATAAATAAATTGAAGTGTTTGTTCGCCTGAAGCTGCCTCCGGGAAGAAAATAAAAAGTACTTAGTGAAAAATTCTGATGTTTCTCTACTATAGAAATGTTTTTTCTTCATGTTGCCCTCCAATCTGTTGAAATTTGAAAAAAATCATCTCTTATTTCAAAGAGGGGTGATTGAGTATTCCAACACAGACCGACGGAGTTGGGTGTGTTTAGGGGAATGGTACTAGGAGGGGCTACTACTACTAAGGTCTGTATCTCGGAGATAAACTACAGCAACACTTTTCGCGTAAATCGAGATCAGTTCATACGTTTTTGATTTGAGCACGCTCTTTTACACTTGTTCCAACATAACGTGTTATCAGTTGACAGTTCCTCTGCAAAACAACCAATGTATGGTTGTGTGCACCTCCAGAAAGAGAACGCTCAAATGCACGAAACTTTATACTGATGTCCGCAAGTGACACAGTGGTCTACGAGGTACAGATATGTAAAATAAGACATTTCTCGTACTAGAAAAGTCATCTTTATTTTATAACTGTAAGATCTTTTATACTTTCATTGCTATAACTACGAACCGGCTGACAGATGTATTCATTCATTAACTATACTTAAAATACATGTATATAATTGGGATTATTTGTACTAATCTCAGACATGTTAATCCTGCCTTTATAACACTTGTACATAAAATCGACTTGAACAGTCTTGATGGAATTTAAATTTTATTTAAGGCGTTCAAAGAACTTTTCCTCAGGCCAAATGGATGATGATATGAGAATTGGTGGAATGAAGAAAGTGGGTGGAAACGGGAGAAGCTCAAGAAAACCCACGTAAATGGTGTTTCTTCACCACAAACCTACAATACATGAGTTCGGATCGAACATGAACCCCATACACTGGAGCTGAGCTCTCTTTCACTGAACCACCGCTACATTTTGTTGGAGAAAATCCTTGTAACATAAATATATGTTTGCTAGGGTGATATTCTGTCTACTCATCAAGTGTAAATGTATCATGTATCTGCCTATAATTCTTGTGCATTGAAGAAAGAATATTCCTTAGTGTTATTTAAATCTAACTTCTCTACATTTGCTGTATGTGATCAAGAGAAAATATGTAAGATATCTCAGTCAGAATCACTGTTCTAGAGTTTCAACAATGATTACCGGATAATAATTGCTTGTACTGAGACATAGCTGTAAGTATCTTCATATGCTGTAAAAGGCAGAGAAACATGTCGTGTTTATCTGCAAAACCCTGAAATTCAAAAATATTGTTCTGATATCAATCTTGAATACTGTCAACAATTTTCAGATGAGAAGGAAACTACTGTACACAGCGGGAAAATAATTTCAGACCACCTGAATGACAGACGCCAGCCCCATCCTCTCTTTTTCTTTCCTGTTGACGCTTTAAACAGCAACTGTCGATAATGGTTCGAAAGCGTCAATTTACTAGGTCCAAATTCCTTAAGATGGTTTATCTTTAATCGATCCTGCAACATAAAATAGCCCTAAAAAAGGTCAATTATTTTTTTAAAATTCTTGGAAATCATCATCATGATAAAACAAGTGTTTGAATCTGTCGAAAAGAACGAGCCTGTCGAGAAGAGCAACCAGAATTTGCATCTGTTGATACACACATCTTTGATTCACTGCTCACATCCTTGTGTTTGACTGGCTTACTATTTCACATTTTTTCAAAAGATTCGGTACGAGTGGCAGTCTTCATAGCCACGTGTTTTCTTCTTACAATGTCAACAAACTAACGGAAATGACAGATTTCCTCATTACATGCCTGGTCAGGAAAGAAGGTGTATTTTCCCCTGACATACAGTCAGACCGTATAATCACAAAACAGTAGTAACTTAATTTCCTCTTTCACGGCTTCATAACATATACCTTGCCATTTTTGCTTAAATGATACTAAGTAGTGTCGTAAAACTTAAATATCTTTCGAATTTTCGAAAGCAATATAGAGCAGAATGAAGCCTGTTATTGTGTAATATAATTTAGTTCACGAATTTCATAATAAAACCAGCTCGTCCTCAAAGTAAATTCTCACTTTTGAAAACAAAATATTAATTTCTAAAAGGATAATTGAAGGTAGTTAATTTCTGCAATTTACGGATCTTCCATTAATACCACAGGAATTTATAACATAAGAACTGAACGATTAATACACTAAATGGATTAAATTGATAAACACTAATAGCGTACAATAAGTTTTTCTATCGTTCATTCAACTGCCTGCTAATATTATTATATAACAGTTAATTATGGTGTTTATTTAAAGTTCGGTTTGTATAACGTCGGTAATATTTAGATTATTTTTCGTATTTACGATCTAAACTGACATTTCCGCTT
The DNA here is from genome assembly GCA_022664845.1 of Lepisma saccharinum. NCBI lineage: Eukaryota > Metazoa > Arthropoda > Insecta > Zygentoma > Lepismatidae > Lepisma > Lepisma saccharinum. The sequence goes on from JAGDQP010000217.1 coordinate 167,941, forward strand.
GTTTTCAGCATTGGATCAGGAGTAGTTGGAGAGTTCACAGATTTACAATATGTTATAAAGCTCAACAAAATACGACGTCGGCTGAAAGTTGTACGTGGATCTCTCGATATTGTTGGTAGGATTAATTTTATATAACATTATACTTAAATGTATTTCGTTCTTGCCAAACGCTTCTGTCAGATACTGACGAAGAAATATATCTTTTAAGTCAATACGCTGTGGATTAACTAAACCACTAATTCTTAAATTGCAGTTTTTATTAAACGGAGCTTAGATTTCTCGTATACATCGTCTGATACTGATAGCTGCTCGCTATTCTATAAAATGTGACAAATATTACCAAAAGCTTATTGCACTCATGATTTGAAGCTTCAATTCATTTCTGTAAATATTATTATTTGGGGGGGATCAGTTTTTTTTTCATAACGGCGAACCTAACTTCTAAGAACGTGATATACAGCATATACCTGACCCTATCAGCGTTCTAATACATACAAATTTAATATCATCACTAACAAAGATTGTCCTAATGGATTTTAAATAATTATTTTGAAATTAAATTTATCCTAATTTGTTATTTACATTTTCAATGTTGCAAGACAATTTATTTTATAATTACGTTGGTATTTCAAAAGTTAAAAAAAACACTGGCGTAACAGGCCTATAGGTCCTGAGCCTGCCCCAAAACCATATGTAAGTGTTTGGTGGAACTACGTCCGCCTCAGTAACGGCTGTGTGGTTAGAACTGCGCGTACCTAACCACGAACAGGCGTATCAGGGGCTTACCAGACCGAGTGTGGCCGTCACGTCTTTATTCACGTGACTCCCCAATTTGCCGCACGACGCTAGGTGGACGCCGAAATGTGGGACTCCAGCCGGGAATTGAACCCGGTACCACGCGGACATGAGTCCAACGCTCTAACCAGTAGGCTGTGGAGCCCCTTTAAAAGTTTGAGTGTAAGTTAATTCTTTCTGGCGGAAAAAACGTTCTAACTAGGCGTCAGAGTGCGGATTTTCTCATCTGCTTTCTGTTTAATCCTTTTATGATTATGCTATACTAAACAAGCGCAATTCATCTAACAGATAGCATTGCAATTATGGAAATCACAAATATTGGACTTAAAGTGTTTGTCTCCTGCATCGTTCAACTGAATAAGCTATTCAGAATTTGATTATGGAATATTCTACCTTTACTGCCTATTAAAATGATTTCGCAATTCAGAGAGAGATATGGCTCTAAAAGGCGGTGTATTTTTTCAAGACATCTCATCCAGTTATATCCTATCAGCACAAACGCTTGGTCAACCGGGAATAATTGTGGAAATGTTTGGGCAATAGAGGTGTATGCATAAACAAACGTCTATGTTACATTTTGTGTGTTTCCAGAGAAACAGCAACGAAGTCGATTCTTCTCCGCGGTGTCTGACATGGTATTAAGGAACAGACTTTTGTTCCATAAATCCAACACAATGTTTAGCCGCACGCTCACTTATGAGAAGCACATGTAATATATACTTTGTTCGATGAATTTTTGTAGTGCGTTTCGTTCCAGAAATTTCTAAAACCGAGGCTTCTTTTTGCAATATGATCAAAGTAAGAGCAAATATTTATCAAGAACATATCATAGACCTTTGTTTCATAAATATTTCCAATTACACATAAATGTCACATTGACGTTTATTCACGCATATTCCTCAATTGTTGTTTGGGCCGCCACAACTAAACGAACTTTGGGCCAACTGCATATAATAGTTGGCAATGCTGTTTTGTTTTACAATAGGATATCATTGATGGGCCAACTGCAAAAAATGGTTGGACGTTTAGTTATAACGAACAATAAAATTCCAAAGATCGTCCAACTACGATAATTGCGGCTCATCAGTCACTTGATCACTGTCACTCTTTTGGCGACAATCACAATCTTCTTGCCGTACAAGTTGCGGAGAGCTTTAGTAAATGTAGACGTGTTCTTAAGTACATTATCATATCATTTAGAGTGCAATATGAAGCTATTGAAAGATATACTTTGTGAAAACAAATGCACACAGATTTTCTTCTAGTAATATCAAAAACATCAAAGGCACTAAGTATGATCGACAAGACAACATTCCAGGTATTTTACAAATGCAATGTAAAACTTGTAGATTTCGGCACGTCTAAATAAAGTGGTCATAAGGCAAAGAATGTATCCTTTTTAAAAAGTGAAATCATTTTGTATCTCAATGTTTCAGCTGGAAGCGTTATATACAGCGAAATAAAGTATAAGTCAAAAGAGCATACAAAACGCCGTATCAGAAGAATTAGGTAAGCAGAAAACGAAATGGGAAAAGATGGATGGGAAAATAAATTGTCTCAGAATTGAGGACAAAAAGGATTGGCGAGTAGACGTCAGTTACTTGTATTTGCAGAGTTACAAGAGTACCAGAACCAGTGTTGTCAACAGATCAAGTATTAGCCAATGGGTATATATCAGTTAACACAGGAGAGTAAACACCTAAGACATTTATTTTGGAAACTATGTTAGAAAGCGGTAGGCAGAGTATAGCCAGAGAAACAAATATGTAAAAGACAGGAAGAAAAGCTATTCGACTTTTAGAGGAATTTAGAGGAACATACAGAAAGGCAGAAAAAAGAAGATAATGCTGACACACAAGGAAAGAGTAAAACAAAGAAAGAAGCTGCAAATAAAGACTTAACTACAGAGGAAGTGGAAACGAAACATATATTTGCAAAATGTGTTAAATAAATTGGTTGTGAAGCTATTTTAGACTGGTCAAAATTTGCAGAACAGATAAATTTGGTGTAGTACTACGAACATGTTAATTTAGAGAGAACAGTCGTTAAATTTGGAGACGATGGTCAAAACGAATATATATTTCGGTTCAAGAAGTTAAGTAATCGCAAATTCTAAGGTTGATTCACTGGTACAAAAGCACAGAGCAGTGTAGGCAGTTTTATAAAAGACGTCTCGAATAAGATTTGATTATATTTTTTGTATAGTTAAGCCAAGCAGTGTTTATTTATTCAAAATAAGGTGAAGTTATAGATATGGCAATGAACTAAAAGGAAACATAATTAATTTGCAAAAATTTTAGACACTATGACTAATTAACTGGTAACAGATTTTATTGATAAATCACTCTTTAGAATGCCGAGCTAAATGCCTTGAAAAATTACTACATTTACAGTATTTAGTTTATTTAAAATAAATCTACTCTATAAAGCAACTGCTTATAGGTGGTTATGCATCGAAAAGTTCTCACTTACTTTATTACGTAATCCATTAGTTTATTTGAAAAATCTCGAAACGCGTCAACCTTAGCTTTAGGGAAGATGAATCATTGTAACTAATTTAAGGGTGATGCCCTATTCCATACGTTCCATTGATAAGAATTTCAAATTTCTTAAAGAGGACCGTGGATCAAATTACACATCCTTTGAATCCATTTTTAATTCAATTTTACAACAATGTTATTATTTTGCTTTTCAAAGAATACTTCAAGAGAAATCGAGTTGGTAAATTGTCCTAGTTGTATACTAGAATTCTCTAAGTAGGAAACACTTTACCCTATTAAACCTTAAGATTGGTTCAATTGTTAATAACATCCTAAACAAGTAGGTAAGTTGCTAAGGATGTTATTTATACAGTTTGATTGTAAACTGGACTCAGAACCACTCCGTTCAATGGACCCCGGTGTGAATTGAAACCATGAGGACGCGCATAGAAAGCAAACGCGCTAACCTTTCGACCACCCTAATGTACTAAATCTTGTGAATACCTTTATTTGCGGTTTAGTGCGGAAATGGCACTATTATGCAAGTGGCACAGTATTTGAAAAACCGGTTGATTCCATTTATAAAAGTTACGTTCGGTTTGGAATTAGTAACATGCAAGAAGTTGAATATTAGTCTTTTCTGTAGGGTAAGCTCCTGGGAACTTCAATCTGTTGATATGAATTGACCTTAACCATATTGTGTGGCATGATTGATAACGTTAATTGTTTACAGCTAACATTGCTAAAGTGGAAGTCGTTGTTAAAGCATTTCGATTCTACTGTAATGTACTAATGTGTTATTTCGGAATTTTTGGTAAAATCTCTGGGAGAAATCATGTTGTAAAGTGTTAGGTATACATACACTAGACATTCGCACTTGGGGAACACTTTAACAAATATGCATAGTGGTTCCACATTATCTTTAAAGAAGAATGTATTTTTTTTCTGGTAACATTATTAGTAAAAATCATTACATACATTCTTGCTAATATCTATATTTCCTATAAATTTGGGGAAAGTCACCTTTCAACCAGACCTGTCTCTGTTTAACTTATCTATGCCTGTAAACAAGCAGTGAATAGTTTATACTGTCTTGAACCGCAAAGAAATGCAGTAAGGTCAAATTGATCATAGTTCTGCCTCCAGCAATTCTCTTTTACTGAATGGTGCTTAGCCGAGGAACCTTGAAAATTTAGTTGAGTACATTATATGTTTGCCAACGAGTTTTCAATTTATTGCTTGTGGCAGTCTACAACTCGATATATCGTAAAGTGTTTAAAAAGAAACAAATAAGCCTATATTTTTTGTTAAAGTAATCAAAATAGATTTCAAATGATGTCTTACTTTAACACTCTTTGCCATATAAAAATTGAAGGTTTTGCCACTAGATGGCAGGGAATGAAAATATACGCTGCATATTGATTAAAGCGAAGTAGCTAAAGTAGCTTTCTATGGATAATGGGTATGTGAGATATTCATAATCATAAATACACTAAGTACTACCATTATGAAAAATTCCTGTATAATTAGTGTCAATTTCAAACGCAACTGCTCCCAAAGTAAAATTCCAAATAATGACAATTCAGGAAATTAAATCAAATAAGTACTCAGATGATGTGTCACTTGATCCATGATGCCATTTAAGAAAATTGCAATTTTGTCACCAGACGGTATTCAATGGGGAAGCACGGTTAAATTTGTGATAATAATTCCTACCACTTAAAAATAAATTTGACATGTTTCCGGATCTTTCAAATATACTACAAGATTATGAAATATGGGCAGTAGAAACTTATCATTTTACCATTCTGTATATCGGAGACATATGTCTATTGTTTATATATATTGTGAGAAAATTAATCTGAAATGTATGAATACCATACAAATCTTCGAATAATTCTGAAGTGTTAGAACTAAGATTTGAAATTATTGAGATGATCAGAATTCTAACTAGAATAACAATGACTGATTGATATAAGTTAGGAAGAAATAAAAAACACTGGTCAATAAAATACAGGTTCTTAAAACCTTTTTTTGAAATGAATAACAAATATATTTGGGGGGGGTGCTGAGTAAGAAAATGACCACCGTTTGTCGTCATCACACAACGTTTTCTCATAACCGTTAATTCACAGCACAGTATTGTAGTTCACAGACCGCCAAGAAAATGAAGCAACGTAGTTTGCAAATGTGGGATAGTGTGAAAGGAAATTTAAAGTAGTTGACGAACGTAACTTCCATCTTAAAATCTACCTTATTAGATGGATGTCATTTCATCAAATTACAGATACGTCGTGTGACATATAAATCAATAGCAGAATGTTCCCGAAAAGTTATTTCAGGTGTCTAATTTGACCTACCTCTTAGCGTTCTAGGTTTTTACTATCAAATGTTTTTAACATTCTCTCTTGATAGTTTGTTTCGTTAATGCAAAAATCTACTGGATATAGTAGAGTTTATGCAATCTCTTAAAAAATATTGTTTAAGCAAGTTCATTTCCCGTCTTTGATTATACCGAAGTTATATTACTTTCGTGCCTGATCTCTTGATGTGTCTGGGATCGTGTTATTAGACAAATAAAAAATAAAATATATAGTAGATTCCATTGACATGCAGTATTCAATAGTAGCAAATACACAACTAAGAAAAAATGATCAAAGAACACAGATACATCTACTGTATGTACATATCAGGTGTGTAAATATGGAACCGGAATTTTTACATTGAAGCGCTAGCTGCCACTGTGGTTACCGTAAAACTGCGTCCCTGGCGCCACTTGCTTGTTTTGACTGCTGATAATGATTTGCAACTCACAACCAGACAAGTTTCATTTCATAATATAGTGTTCAATAGCGTTGAACATGGCGGAATTTGTACCTACAAACCACGATGTGCGGACAGCATTGATGTTTAGTTATCATTTCAAGAAAACTGCTGCAGAATAGCATCGCATGCTTGTCAAAGCTTACAGTGATCATGCTCTTGGTAAGTCACAGTGCTATGCGTGGTTTACAAAATTTAAAAGTGGCAATTTTGACGTGAGAAACGAAGAACGTGGAAGACCACCGAGAAAGTTTGCAGGCAGCGAATTGCAAGCTTTGTTGGATGAGGATGACGCTCAAATGCAACAACTCCCGGATCAATTAAGTGTGACACGAGAAGCAGTTTCCATACATTTAAAAGCCATGGGCAAGATTCAGAAGGTGGGAAAATGGGATCCACTTGCATTGACTGAACGACAGCAGAAAAACCGAGAAACCACTTGCGAAGTTCTGCTCCCCAGCTAAAAAAGGAAATCATTTCTCCATCGAATTGTGACTGGTGACGAAAAGTGGTTTTATTTCGAGAATCCTGAGTGTAAAAGGTTATGGGTAACTCCAGGAGAACTGGCGACATCGACTGCAAGACTAAATCGCTATGGACGGAAGACAATGCTTTGTGTTTGGTGGGATCAGAAGAGAGTGATTTATTATGAACTGCTGAAAGCTGGCGAAACCGTTAATACCCAACGTTTCCGACAACAAATGATCGATTTGCATCAAGCTTTGCTTGAAAAACGACCAGAATATGACCAAAGACAACATAAAGTGATTGTGATTTTATCGATAATGCACCCTTCCACACAACAAAACCGGTCAAGGAAATGATTGCGACCTTTGGCTGGGAAATCCTTCCGCATGCGGCTTATTACCAGACTTGGCGCCTTCCGATTTTCACTTATTTGAATCCATAGTACACGCACTTGCTGACCATCGCTTCACATCTTACGAATATGTACGAAAATGGCTTGATGACTGGTTTTCAGCACAAGAGGCACATCTTTTTTGGTCTGGCATCCACACATTGCCGGAACGATGGCAGAAATGTATCGCTAGCGATGGCCAATACTTCGAATAAAATAGTTCTTAGCATTGTCATCCAATCACTGTGTCTTTTCTGTACATAAATTCCGGCTTTATATTTACCCACCTAGTATGTATTGGTCAAGGAATGTATATACATGTATATTCAATGTCCGCTGTACAATTAAGTTTTCCATCAGAATATTGTACTATGATCTTGTAACAGTCTTTTAAGTGTAATCAAACGTAACGTTTAGATGTGTTATATTAAGATTTTTTGAGTGAGTAGCACAATCCAGGTGTTTTGGAAGCATTCTGTTCTTGCAGACATTATGGCATTCCGTTTAGCCTGAATCAATGGTAAGGTTAATGTAGGAAGTGTATAGCGTAGAGTTAATGGTTTGAAATAATATTGAACTCCTAAATATTAATAAATACAGAGTAGCATTTAATTAAGCTTTTAAGTAGGTCTTCTATATACAGACAAAATTTAAATAAACATGTCCTGAAGTTCTCCCTCTAAGGACATCTCAAAGCACTCATAACAACATGAATTATACCAGAGATCACTTTCATTATTCGCTACGTGTTAAATATGATTTTGAGATTTAAACAAGATGTCCGTGGCAAGTACATTTGGAAGCAATCATAGGCATAAGTAACTTCTATTGTCAGTTCTAAAGTTTCTGGATAACTATAAGTATTTAACTACAAGTTGCGTACTTGCTAAACTGTGAGATGCCTGTAATGAAAAAAACAGCTACGTTGGTTTCATAGGATGTATTAACCACAACGTCATGGGATGAAAATAGATACGCGAAACAATCTACTTTATGGTGGTAAGGTCTTAACAAATAAATCAAAAAGGAGAGAGAAAGTAGAGTGGACTATATGATTTTGAACTTGATTCTTTAGCATTTTTAATAATTTCAGTAGTTTAGGCTTTTGCAGTAGTTCGACCTACGGTACGAAATGAAGTGATCAGTTCCACGTTCGACCTTTACGTTTCCAAGGACCCCCAAAGTACTAAAGTCAGGACAATCTAGTACTCAACTTGATAGGACACTGAGTACACCCTAGGTATGAAAGCGCTGCGAGAAAAGTACCCAGCGTCATGGGCAGGATTTGAACATTCGTAGAGAACTTCTTATTTACGTTATTTTCCTCATAGCGTATTTGCTACTTTAAGATTTTCAGGGTAATACGCATTTTTCGGTTATCAACGTTGGTTTATATTTGAAATGTGCAAAGCGTTTTATTAAATATGCCGTTATTGTAAGATTCTAATTATATTTTTACACACGAGTTTCATCATATGAAGAAGCTCATTTCTATTTTTTTATATTTTCCAGTCTCTATCGGAGGTGTTTTTGGATTCTTCATAGGCGCCAGTTTTATGAGTGTAGCAGAAGTCGTTTATTTCCTTGTATTGAAACCACTAATTTTGTTGTGCACATGCAAGTTTAATCCATAATGAAACTGTGACATTATATTGCTAAATTTACTTTTTAGAAAACTTGAAACACTCTTTTTTTAATTTGAAATGTACTGACAGATTGAAATATTGATCTGCATTGAAAAATGAATGTTGTTACATGAAAAGAAACAAATTAAAGATTGAGTGATTCTTAATGGTGAATGTTCACAACATTTTTATTGGAATATACGAATTATGAAAATACTAAACAGCCATTTTATACATTATTAAACGGGTTTGATTTAGATTTATTTTAACGATTATAATTATTTCAATAACCTGATTATAATTCCAAAAAAATGTTCCGTGTTTTCGTACATATTGTTAATGATGCTTCATTTACGAGATTAATTTAAAACTTTCTTGTGTTCATACTTCTGTTATTAATGTTATTTATGTTAATTTGAATTATGGTTACTCTGGATAATCCGCTGCTCGTAGTGCAATGCTCCAAAAGTATTTCCTACAGTGACAATATTATAAACCGATGTTACTAGAAATGTTTGAACGATATAATTGCATATTAAATCATTTGTACAAAATTCATTTAGGATGATGAAATTGGTTAGATTTAGGTATAAATAGTGATTATTATATCTATGCTTTTCTTATAAATATTATAATAATAACTTATTCCTAACTCTAAGAAAGATTTGTTAAAATAATTTATTAAATCCTCATGTTTTCTTATTTTTTGTTGTTTTACCTGAATGTGCTGCATTGTATTCCTCTTGTATATATATATATTTTTTGAATATTCTAACTTTGCTTTTCGCAAATTATTTTTTTCTAATTCTTGTACTTTTTCTTTAGTAGAAAGTAAATAAACTTTAAAAGTTGGTTCTAATTCTTTAATTGTTAACGGATAATGTTTCGTAGTAATATTTGCTCGTTTCCTTATCACTTGTGAAAAAGCATTTCTTTGTGAAAAAGCATTTCTGGGGTTTACTAAGCCTAATGATTCTATATTAACATCTTTAATAATCGTGGAGAAAAGAAAACTAGATGTAGAAAAATATGTTTCTCCACTAATATAATTAAACACGTTTGGTTTACAGATAAAATATTTGGATTTTTACTATCTTTTATAACCTCTACATAATTAACTGATAAATAACTAAAACTGAAATTAGATGATACATAATTAATAAATTGATTTATGTTTTCTTGTTTCTTGAGTAGTTTTATTTGTATACCAGTCACTTTCTTAGTATTTATTTCCCCAGAAAACATATTGTAATTGATCTTTAAAAACCACACAACCATTAATTTAAAACTACCTCTTAATTTCATCAAATTTTCGCAATTGCGAAAGAATAGTTTAGAACATTCAGAAAATATTTTTACTATCTTCTAATAATTTTAAATACATTTTCTGTGGGTTTAAGTTTCTGCTCAGATTGGGAATAATTGTAAATAAGTCCTTCCAGCCCTGTAATTAAATTTTCTTTAGCTGCACAAGGTATAATATTTCCTTTAAACTTTTATATGGAGAATTTTAAAAATCTATATATAATAAGGTTTCGAAGTTGTTCATTTACTTCAACACTTGTTATTTGGCATATAAATTTATTATACATTTTGATCCTGTATTCATGTACTACTTTCCAATGAAAATTATTTTATTCAAGAAAATATATTTTGTTTATAATTCATATTCTTTGTAATACATATTTAAAGTATTAGAGGTACAGAATATGCACGGTAACATGCTGCCCATCTCATTTGGAGTCAAAAATAATATAATTGCCGTTAGACATATATGTATTGTATTTATTATTTATTTTTAAACAAAATGTACTTATTTACAAGAAAAGAAGAGGCAAAATGTTCTTATTATAGTGTGTTGGACGGCGAGTACGTTTATTAATTTTAAGTAAAAGATGGCTGTACATTCTTGTTGACGGTTCAATATTATTATTATTATTCGAAAAGAGGATTGGCTATATATTTAACCAATGGGAGAGTTAACTACAATGAAAATCTACTTACTGTTATATAAAGTTGTTGTAAGAGCTAAATTAGAATATGGAATCATAATTTGGTACCAAGAAACATTAACCAGCCGTTCAAAAATAAATCCATCCAAAACATTTTATTAGACGCTTATGTCTGAAGTTTGCCCTACCATACTACGAATATAGCTACGAATACTGGTGCGATTTTGTCGGATTTGAGCCCTTGTACATACGAAGAAGAGATATTGATAAACATTTTATTGATGATATTTTATCAAATAAAATTCATAGCAAATAGTGATTGGAAAAAATCGTATTTCCATTGCCTACTCATAGCCTTAGAAAATTTGAATTCTTGCTTAAGAATATAAAAAGAAAACTATTTTAATTACAATGATCCATAGTTATAACCAAGATATGATTGGTTCACAAAGCTAACGAATTTAACCATGTTAAATGTAGAAAATTATATACCTATCTAATATTTTCCATACGTGTTGTATTGGCCTTGATTGTGTTCATAACACGAAAATAAAGGAATTCATTCATTCATTATTATTATGATTATATTAAACAAAAATATGTTTCTCTATAGGCTATAAGACGCTAGCTTTTAATATTATCAAGGGAGTTCATATATATCCGCCTACGACTAGGAACTCAATACTTCCGAATAGATGAAAACTGTTAATAAACTATGTATTATAATAGTAAATCATACATTATTTTAACATATTAATTACTAAATAAAAACTATTTCACTTATCCTTTTATAAGTTTTACTTTTTTCTTGCAAAAAAATAATGTTATTCTGCAAACACAGATGTACAACTATCCTGTTACGTGTTATAACACGTAATAGGAGCAACGTGTCAGATGCAATGAACTGTTAGTTGTTAACATATATTTCTAGAAATTTCTCGTACAGACTACAATATTTTATGTAATATTTCCAGTGAATTCTTACAATTCTTCACGAGGAAAAAGTTGAGAAAGTTTCGTAAATTACACCATTCCCTGCTGTTCACGGAAGCTAAGTATTTCATTTTATCTACAAGTAACATTTCTGGCTTGTTGATATTCGAAGAATAACACAGAACAGCTTATGTTGTTAGGTTAGCAATAGGTGATGTTAAAACATTACATTTTCTGGAAATTATATGCAATATAAGCAGTGGGTTATTTTAAAAAAGTGAGGTTAAAATAGCATATGGTAGGTCAAAACTTTAAATATATGGGTTAGGTTATTTAAAAACATGCGTGTGTTTGTGTCACAATGGGTTATGTGATTTTTAAACAACTTGCGTTAAGTCATGTTTGAACAGATATTTCGTTTAAAATATGTACCATAATAGAGTATGAATATTCAAATAAGGCGATGGTTAACAATCGATCAGCGTTCAGAATGTGCACGCACCAATCAGCGCACGTTATTAGGGTAACGTGTCTTTTGGACCAATCAGCGCACGTTATTAGGGTAACGTGTCTTTTGGACCAATCAGCGTTGGGGTTCGAATTAAATTTTAATTAAATACACCACGTGGCAGCCAAGTGTCACCCCTCTACTTACCAGTAACGTGTGCATACTACAATGATGACCATCCAAGTAATTAACAAGGATGTGCTTTTGTCAAATCATATAGTGATTATTTATGAATTTATCAACCAGACTCGAAGATTGCTTTCATCAACCACAAGAGGAAAACTACTCACAAAAAATAGAAAGCAACAAAATTAACTCGTATCTATAGCTAATAACACAGAACGTGAAAAGACAACATATTATGAAAAGAAGATTCCAAACCTTCTGACTTGGAAGTATAGGTTCACCTTGTCCGGTAAATCAGCTTCAGGAAAATTATCCCACATATCTAGTACGGTATTGCTAGTTTCCACGAAACGACATATATCCTAGGCTGCAGTATTATAGAAACAGTTGCGGAAATGATTTATGGTGGCCATTTCTAGTACACTAAATATACACCATTCACTTACGATTGCTACATAGCCACTTTTAGTATTTTTCGTTACCTATGTCCCTCCCCCTCCTGAACTGAATGATATAAATTAACTTTTTGGCCATTTATAAATTATAATGTACTGTATGTACTGACAATAACAATTTTTACGGCCACCGTATGCAATGTATAAAATTTGGTTACATTTCATCAAAGAACCAAGTATCTACATCAAAGCCGAAATATTTACTTATATAATAAATGCATGTGCGTGTATGCAAGGATTACTTAAATTTATGTATGCTCAGTAGTACGTCATACGAAGATTCACGAACGCCCCAAGCAAAATGTGTATAAGCAATTTACCGAGGTGAGAACTCACTTCGGTCCCTCGTGGACAGGTCAGAGTAGCAAATACTTATGTCATTCTCTTTCGACATTTTTATTTATCTTCTTTTCATTTTCCTACCATTCTTTCATTTTTAACTCTTATTTTATTATTCTCCGAATATCTTACCACCGCCTACTCTTCCCACCAATTTCCCAACTTATTCCTGACGTTGGCTCGTCTTTATTAGGCAGTTAAACGCTATATTCTTACTCCGGTTCTTCTTCGTCTAGTCAGGTAGACCTATTTTCGCAGTTCTCTTTTCTTCTCCTTCCTTTTCTTTCACATACTAATATAATAAATGCCTTTCAGCTTAGACTAACCTCATATTGCAACTCCCGAAGCCGGAGCAATAGATTCAATTGTATAAGGGCACCCAACTTCCCCTGCGAGTTAGAATACGTAACAACATGGATTAGAAAAACAAACAATGGTAACTAGATTTCAGACGGAACATAAAACTGACAGTTTGTCTGATACATGTGGGGCTTACTGCCCTTTATGTATCTGGAAATTGGCGGTATTTCTCGAATATAGAAATAGTTCACTAGTTAAAATGCCAAAACGACTCTAAAAGTTACTCAATGTTCTAAGTTGACTGTAAGAACCGTTTAAAAGAGTAGCTCGGGAACCAAGACTTTCGCGATACCTGAACGAGAACCAACAAGCAAGAACACAATCACCTTTTGATAATAGCTCAATACTGAGAAAGGACAGAGTTTATTTACAAGGAAAGAATACACAAGATAAGAACACATGTCGATTACAGGCAAGTTTTATCATTTAATAATCATAGATTTCTAAGTTCATCATCAGTTTGAAAGCTGGCTTGATATTGCCCAGAATAGAATCCAAAGGCGAACTTTGTTACTGTATGAACTTGCGAGTTACGTAAGTCATAAAGTAAGTAAGTAGTCACCATTTATAAAGTTCCAATAATGACCATCAAATACAGAAGTTCTATATTTTCGCAAAGTGTTATAACAGTGTGATGATTCGCGGGATAGGGTCTAGAATAATATTTCTGATCTTTGGGAAGTGATCGTTTAACGTGGCGACGGAAGAGGATCATTATTACCGAATGTTGTGGGTTGGCGTAGAATTATAACACGGCTAAGTCAAATATAGTATTCGAGACACTATTTTCAAAGTAAGTCCAAACGTACTAACCTGCGGATAGGAAATCAGAGTGTCCAGTAGTTAGTAGGAACGTCTAACTACTGAGTAATAATTAATTGAGTAATAATAAATAATAATTAATATTATTGAGTAATAATTAATAATATATTCGCAAATGCTTTGGTATATAATAACGTAATTATGATAAAATTAATTTTTGAAAAATTAGTTTTTATTGATTATAACCATAAATCATTTTTTTACATTAAAAATGTAAATACAAAGAAAAAATGTTTCATTGTCAGGCGATAAATTTATAGATGCATCTGTGTCTTCCGATGTCTAACATTTTGAACTTGAAACATCATTTTGTTCATCTTGTTGACTAACTCTCACGGTTAGTTGGAGCCAATAGCAAACTCTCTCTCTCTCTCTCTCTCTCTATATATATATATATATATATATATATATATATAGATATATAGATATAGATATAGATAGATAGATAGATATATATATATACATATATATATATATATATATATATCAGACACGCACACACACACACACACACACCTTCAAAAACATACACTATTAATCCATGACTTCCAATTTCTCTCTTGAAGTAACATTTGTGAAAAATAACATTGCACGATCCTTCTGTCTTTCGCTTTTCATTTATACATTTATTCTAATAATATAACTTTCACTTCTTTTGACCGTGGGGGTTCCGCACCCATAGGGGAGGTTTGCCCCATTTATTGTAATATACTCTTGGTCATACACCTTCATACCAAATGTCGTTTCTCTAGCTTCAGTGGTTTGAAAAATGTTTCTTGGGCGACCAGTTTGGATTAAATATGGTGACTTTTTCAAAATTTTGCAATACTTTCCTAAACTATTCGTGATTATACACCTTTATGCCGAATTTCGTGTCTAGCTTAAACAATGTGGAAAATTTGTTTTTTTGGGTCTGCCATTTTGGATCCAAGATGGCGTTATTGGATACATTTTGTAATATTATATTTTCTTAACCTACTAGTGATGATATACCGTCCTATAAAATTGTGCTTCAGTAGCCCCAGCGATTTTGTCTGTGTATTCTATAAAACAATAGGTTTTGGCGGCCATTTCGGATCCAAAATGACGACGTTTTCAAACTTTGGGATTTTTCTCTTTACCTACTAGTAATGATGTACCCTGATACTAGATTTGGTATTTCAAGGTCCAGTAGTTTTGTCTGGAAATTATGTGTGATTTAGTCAGTGACCACGGGAATAGTATGTGGATGTCAAAAAATGAATAAAAAGCAGGGGGCAACTTGGAGCATTTTTTTTGTTTTATATTGAAGATAATACATTTGGCTATAATTTAAAATAAGTCTGACAGTGAAGCAACCCGGAACAACGTACCTTTTTCATAATAACATATCGTATTAAAGAATTCAATTAATAAAAATCAACAACAATTTTTGTTTCACTAAGATTCGACAGCACAAGTAGACTTTCTACTACCGAGGAACACAGTCTAACGATTTCGGAACATGATTATTTATTAAGAACAGTATCCTTCAGGCGGTTCAGAATATAGAGTTCATAAACGAAAGACTATCTTACGTTACGATACGTACTCGATAGAACAACACGGTTTTAATAAATTATGCTCCGACTAAGGTGGCTACTTATAACGACAAAGATATATTCTACGACGACCTAGAAAGGCTGTGTGACCGATTAAAGAAGTATAATTCGAATATTGCGTAGAGAAATTTAAAAGCAAAGGTAGGGAGGGAAGAAAAATATAGACTACTATAGGCAAATACAGCCTTCACGAAAAGACCAATAACAATGGAGACAGAATGACAATTTTCGCGATTTCTAAAAAGCTACTGGTAAAGAACACGTACTTTGAACATAAAAACATATACAAATACACATGGGTTGTTCCGGACGGCAAAACTCTCAAATAGATCAATCACGTATTAGTACATAGACGAAGACCCACCAATGTTTTGGATGTTAATTCTTACGGAGGAGCAGTAGGGGTGACACCGACCATCAATTAGTGATTACAAAAGTAAGGGAACAGTTATGCATCGCGAACAGAGATAGTAAGGGATCAACACAACTGAAATTCGAAGTTAAACGATTAAATAATCCGAGCATAATAGCAAATTACAAACTCTCAAATAGGTTATAAACCTTAGACGACTCGAGTATTAATAATGATGATATTAATAATGAAATTGATGTAAGGTGTGGGAGACAATTCATGAAACTGTCAAGAGCACAGCGAAGGAACTTGTAGGTGAGAAGAAACAACAGAAAAACAAACCTTGTTTTGATTATGAATGTCTTAAGTTTCATGAGGAACAAAAACAAGCAAGGCAACGACGGATAAGTAATAAAAGCGAAGCAAATACCAACCTCTACAGTAACGCAAAACAAAACGCCACACGGGTGTTCAGAAACAAAAAGCGAGAATATATGACGCAGAAGATAGAGGAAAACGGAAAGACAAATAACATACGAAATCTATTCAACGAAAATTCGTTAAGAAAAGTTATCAGCCTAGGTTAGGAATGATTAGAAACTAACGTGAAGATCTTCAGGCAGGTCCGACTAATATTATCGATGTGTGGAAGAGGCTGAGACGACTTCCGATTTACAAAGAAGGCGATAAATCGGACTATAATAATTACCGCGGAATATCGTTACTTCAAATTCTTACAAGGTATTAAGTAATATTCTGTTAACACGCCTAAGTGTATACGTAGATGAAATAATTGGAGATCACCAATGTGGATTTAGAAGAAATAGATCCACGTTGTACCAGAATTTCGTCTTGAGACAAAGTTTAGAAGAATTGGGAAGACAATCGGACCGTTCACCAACTATTCATTGATTTTAAGAATGTATATGATTCTATCAAAAGGGAAAAGTTATGCAGTATCCTGATACGATTTGGAATTTTTAAAAAAACTATTTCAACTCGTGAAGATGTGTCTCAGCGACCCCATAAGCAGAGTACAGATAGGTAATAATATGTCAGATAGTTTCGGGATTCGCAATGGATTGGAACAAGACGATGCCTTATCATCACTATTGTTTAACTTTGCATTAAAATAGGCGATTTTAAAACTTGAAAAAGACAAAAAGGTACTATGATTGAATGGTTTGAATCAACTGTTCGTATACGTGGATGATGTAGATTGAATAGGGGACGATATAGATGCACCACAAAGCAACACCGATGTTTAGAAGAAGCGTGCGATGTGATAGATCTACAGGTCAACATAGTGAAAACAAAACACATGATAACAAACCGAAACACAGTGAATGGAGGAAATAAAAAACATAAGAATTAGGGATGAGGTCATAGAGTAAGTAAACAAATTTAAATACTTGGGAACATACGTCACAAGCAAAAATGAGGTCACGGAAGAAATAAAAGGTCATTAGTATCGGGCAACATATGTTTCTCTTCAGTCCAAAAACTTCTAACATCGCGATTAATATAAAGGAAATTGGAATTGAAAATATACAGAACGGTTATTCTGCCGGTAATACTTTACGGTTGCGAAAGTTGGAGTACGACCCTACCAGATAAACATAAATTACGTGTATTTGAAAATAAGTTTTTGAGAAAGATATACGGACTGAAACGGTACCACATGACTGGAAAATGAGGAGACTATATAATGAAGAACTCCATGGACTGTGCGATTCACCAGATGTTGTAAAAATATTGAAATCGCAACGACTAAGGTGGGCAGGTCATGTAGTTCGAGAAGGGGGAAGATGAAGATTATATTCTATCCTGGTTGGAATGCCGGATGGAAGGAGACCTTTGGGAAGACCGAGGCGTTGCTGGGAGGGCAATATTAGAAGAGATCTTCGAAAAGTAGGTGTTCGTGATGAAAACTAGCTTGATATTGCCCAGGATAGAATGCAATGGCGAACGTTTCTTACTCCGGCGATGAAATTGTGAGTTTCATAAGCCATACAGTTAGTTAGTTAGTAATAATGTATATTTGATAAATTATTATTTCGTAATTCTTTATATATATTCTACGTACTTTCAGACGTTGATTCAATTTTATTTGATTATGTTCTGCTTCAATCTAAAGATTTTATACAACTTTCCACACGTCCGTCGTTTACTGTCTCAGTAACACAATCGATGCAAATCGAACAAAGGCAGCTTTGCGACTCCTATTCTGGAACAGTTAAAAGGAACTAAACACTTTCATAAATAATATCTGACCATTACAGATGCACTGTAACCAATCCTACATGAAAAAATCCCTAACTAGTTATTTTTGTTTTACTTATGGCCAGCTTTTTTGGAATTGGCCCACTGTGCAGCGTGCCGAAGGTTTCGGGCGGACTGTTTGGAGAAAGTTCCACAGGATACATATTTCTCGAATCGAATAAACGACTGACATCTCTACAAATGCATCGCTGACAGGTTAGATCGGAAAGAGTGGCAGAAATGTGGCTTATCGAAATTAGTAAAAGGAGATTTTCCTACAAAATAACAATTCTTCCAAAATATAATGTGCAAGCATTTAAATATTGACTCCCGTAACATCCGTTATTTTAGTGGCAGGTTAACGTTATCCAGCAAAAGTTGTGGAACAGTTGGCATTATTACTGCATTTCGTACTAAAGTAATATTGGCGAACCTAAATACCACACATGGGTAGGAACTCTAGATTAACCAATGAAGCTGGAGATGTTCTCCATGAATAGCTTCTCAACTATTTTTTTTACAATAAACGAACTTCAGGACCCTACCGACTTTCTTAAAGATGAAGAGCTCCCAGATGTTCTTGATGTCTCAATATCTAAGAATGTCTCGCTGCTGGTCAATCCTTATATAATCCTCCTATCATGAACCGATTATATTTAAGTTTGTACATTTATGTATAACCGAAAATATACCCACTGTCAAGATGGTTCATACAAATTCTTAACATTTTTAAGCAAGAACTACAGAAAATGATAGTTGTCAAAAAATAAAGTTGTAGAGATAATTACGTACGCTATATGACACACAAAATAGGCCAGTACAAAGATATCTTTTCCAGAGATACCACTTAGTTTTAAAGCTATCAGTAGACTTCAAATGAACATGGAGATCGTTCGGTGGATCCGATTACAGTTCCCGATATGTGAATAAGATATTTCGACTAACTTTTTAATGTACACAAGTGAATAAATGGGTCCGCGATGTCTCAATGGTAGAGCGTTTAACTATGATACTTGAGGTTATCAGTTCGATCGATGTTTATTGTTTGTGGGCTTTATCGTGAAGAAATACAGTACCGCGTGCGTGGGTTTTCTCGGGGCTCTCCCGTTTCCTCCCAGTTTATTCATACCACGAATTGAATCGTACGTTTGAAGAAGGAAACAAATCCAAAAAGCTGTTTTGTGGGAAATTAACAAAAACTGTATAATATGTTTATTATTTATTGAAAGGAAACAATATTGCTACTGAATATTCAAAACGGTCTTCTGATACTTTCGTACTGCTCAGACAGTTTACAAGTATTGTATTTTTTCCTGTAGAGTTAAAAGAGAATGGTGGATTTGTTTCCTTCTTCAAATTTATGGAAAAACGTCTGATAATTTTTAAGTGCTGAGACTTAAGAATGAAAAAATCGACCAGAAAATGAAGAAAAACGCAATAGAAACCTTCAAATGAATGTTATTTACAAGAAATGTATGTACAATGAACTCGAAAGGTACAAGTTCATTCAATGTAATAAATTCAATTTTTTTTCGTCTACACACTGACAGAAATTTCGCCCTACAAATGTGCAAAACTGCGTTTATTCCGTAACAGTGATAGCAATAGTTGCTATATGTAAACATCTGTTAACAATAGCAGTTAAAAATATCAGTGTATGAAAACGTATCTAAATGCGAGTTAGTGATTCTCGTCTGTGAAAAAGAAGTTTAAAACAATATTTTAGATTAACCTACTTACCTGCATCCTGTTACGTGTGCAGTATAGATATGGACACAGGTAGTTTAGTTCCTACCATAACTGTTGTTATAACTTGCGACTAGCGACAGGAAGGCAAGATTTTTTCAGCTCTTCTCGAAGGGCTGGGCAGCCAAGTGAAATTCTTCCGGAAGAAATAGCCCACTCTCGCTTATCCTGAACGATAAGCAACAGCGAGAAGCGCTCAACCCGGCAGCTGAAGTTTGGTCTTGTGGTCAAGACGTCGAAAAGCTGTCCTAAAGGTCCGTCGTTCAAACCCTGGCGCTGAATCTTTACATATTTTTTAAAAAAAAAGAAAATTAAAGTTTTTTCGTATGTCCACCGCTAACAGGCTCGGCCCCCTGTTAGCGGTGGACATACGCAAAAGTACTGTTTACTCGAAAGTTCTGTTTAGGCAAAAGTTCTGTGGCGCACTTGAAGTGTTTCCAAGTGTGCTCCGGAAGTTTCCAAAATGGCTGCCCAGCCCTGCGCGTCGAGTTGAAAAAAAAATTTGCAACAGGAAGAGCTGAGCCATCCTCGGACATGCGCATTACTCCTTAACATTAAATAGTACTTCCAAACAATTACATCCAGTTGGCAATTTAGCGTCTTGATAGCATGTTCGAAAGCTAATGCAAGTAACAATGGATCGAAACCTGCTTGGTTTTCTTTTTCTTAATGAAAATAACGTTTCTCTTTTTTTATATGTATAAACGAATTAGAAAATTTAATAATAGTAGTGAACAAACGCATGTGGAGGTTAGATAAGTTAGGTACGGTATTTTTCTTATTGCACGCACGATTAACTTCTGTTTTCACAATGCACTCTAACTGTCACTAGTCACAAGTGCCATGTAGTAGTGTCTCAAATACAAGGAACTCCTATTGAGGTGGGATCATTCTCGCACAGGCGCATTATTCGTTCACCGTAACTGAGACTGACAAGCAGACAGTTTCCAATTTTCAATTTAGTGGTTTGGTAGCATGTCGGAAAGCTAATACGGAGAACC
>JAGDQP010000218.1:0-47297 GCA_022664845.1 Lepisma saccharinum
TTTAAAATAAATTGTACTGCTTTGCTCAGCCATTATTTTATTTTACCTTTGGTATGTAAAAGCAAAGCTTTCGTATGGAGAATGAAAACAAGAAAAAATGTCATATCAAGAAATTCCGAAATCTACCAGATTTCGGAGCTACAGGCGTACAAAGCGTACAAAGCAAATAATTCTTGGCAGAAATTGGGAATGTGGAATATGTAGCAGGAAATTGTAAGGGAACCAATCAGTTCATTGTGTGCAGTGGGTACAATAATGTATTCAAAGTTTGCAAGCACAATTTAGACATAACAGAAAATTACAAACAAACTACAGAAAAGTATGGTGGACAGGCGGCACCCGCAACACATCTTTCATTCTTTATGTCATTAAAAATTTAGTAGAGAAATATACCTAAATGTTTATAATAGTACGCCAGCAGGCTCATCTGACTCATCACTACTTTCCAGTGTATCAGTCCGAGAAGCAAAATGTGGAGCAATTAATAAATCTAAAACATTCTTATGAAATAGAGACTCTTAGCTCTTTGGGACTTTACGCAGGCTTGTAATAAGAGGGTCTGATATGATTGAAAGTAAATGCAACACATCTTCGATTGTCTTGGTGCGTTAAATAGTTCGAGCAAAGTATTCCCCGTATTGCTTGAAGTCTTTATTCCGTGCCTCTTGGGATTCCTGACTGAGTTGACATATTGGAAGCAGGGCATGCTGCATGATTTGGGCTCCCTGAATTAACAGCTAATGCACCATTGATGGCATTGGGTACCAGGGGTATTTCGCGATGAATTCCTGTGCATTGTCAACAGTATTTTGATGAAACTTTTCGATAAGTATATCTTGGCCACTAGCAAGTGTCTGCAACACAGTCTTGAACCTCCATATAATAATGCCAACATCAACGTCAGCAATACTTGCGGACAATTCTGGGTTGCCAAAAAAAAACCGCCTTGCCAAAAAAATTTCGTTCAGAATAAAAACCTGTTTCCCTCACATCAGTTTGGCTTCCGACCGAAGTTTGACACTGTTGCCCAACTAGTGCGCACAGTAGAAGAGATTACCTTACAATTCAACAGACGCAATCATACCTTTGGCATATTTCTTGATACCTCAAAAGCTTTTGATAAAGTCTGGCACAAAGGGTTATTATACAAACTTGATCAACAAGGATTTCCTCATCAATATCTACGCGTTATAAAATCACATTTACACCATAGATCTTTCCTCGTTTCCCACAATGGTCAGACATCAGCAGTATATCCTATCACCTCTGAAGTTCAGCAAAGGCTCAGTTTTGGCACCTATCCTCTACAATTAATACACAGCCGACGTTCCAGCTCATCCCCACACACTCATTGCTACCTTTGCAGAGGATGCAGTCATCTTTGCATCATCACACCAGATATAGATTTCTCTAAGGTATGCACAACAACACCTTGACCTTATGGAAGATTGGACAACTAAATGGCGTCTCAAACTAAATCCGGACAAAACAACAGTAGTTCATTTTACTAAACGAAAACCAAACCCGCCACACTTTCTATCTCTTTTTGGAACCCAGCCACCTTGCAGGCCCAGTGCATCTTACTTAGGAATTGAACTCGATCGCCATCTCACTTTTCAGCAACATATTCGAAATACTGCTAGTAAAGACACCAGAAGCACCTGCGCTTTTTATCCCATCCTAAACAATCGAAATGGACTATCATTGGCTGCTCGATTATATGTTTACAAAATGATGATAAGACCTAAATCAACCTACGCTGCACGAGCTTCGCAACATTCAGCAAAAAACACACAAATTCGTTTACAAAGAGTCCAAAACAGGACAGCTCGTATGATAACTGGACATACGAGACACATCTATCGTGCAACTCCACGAAGATCTGGATATACCACTATTCAAAGATGTAATAGATACACATTGCCGATCGTTCTGGTACAGAATGTCGCAGTCAACATATGATATCCTTCAGAATTTGGGCACTGTCCAACCTCCTCGTTTTACCCATACAATGCCACATTCCACCTAACCACGTCATATACCCATAACTTTTTCTTCAAGACCAACATCTAAGCCTGACTGACTAAATCTGTACCAACCTGCCTCGCTGACAAATATTATACATCCTTAGAGCCGCGACAGTTGCGCTCTATATTTCACATACGTCCTTGCATTCTCACCTCACATTGAAGGCATGTGCTCATGCTCGGAACTTCTCAAACCAATCTGTCAAATTTTTCTTCCTTCCTTACATGACGCACAAATAATGACTAACATTCGTTTAACACTCTGATTTTTCACATTCTTTGATTCGTCTGCCATTAAAGAATAAAATCTGTTATGAAGAAGAAATTCATCTTGACTATCTAAAACCTCCCCAATGCACCTAAGAAGCTCTGAAGCTGTATTTCTACTCCAGTAAGTGGAACGTTCAATTTGAGATTGACTCCAACGCTCAAGATCAGTATAATTCTTTAGTACAATTCTCTGAACTAAAGGTTCATATTTACTGGTGTGAGGTATTTCCTCTTTTGCCAATGCTTTCAACAAACGTACGCAAAACCTGTTGATTCACTTGTTTTTCGTTTTCACTTTGCTGAATTATTTGAGAACGAATGAAAACTTGAAGGCCCTGTAACCGATCATTCTAAATTGAAATGACATTTGCATATTTTTCTGACCTTGAGTGTTTTTCTAATTTCCCAGTGTTTCCTGTTGCCTTTAGGAAATTTGTGAAAGGTACTGAAATAAAAACTCCACCTGCTTTTTGCAGAGCTTCTAAATCGTTCTTTAAGTGCACTTCACAAAGTTGGTTATATAAAAACAAACTCCAATTCATTTTTATTATATTTACGAAACCTTTTCACATAACTTCTTTGACACAAACGATTAATATCGCCGGCCTACGATGTAATTAAGTTAAGTAGGTTTCCTCCTCCAAGTAATACCGCTTTGTTTTCTTTCGCTACCACACCTTTATCCCTGCTTCTTTAAAGCAGTAAACTAGGGAAAATTTAATTTTTAATTCTTTTATAATCATTGTTTATCTTTTAATTTTAATACTTTTGTTTCTAGTAAGCGCAGACAGAGAATCGTGTTGACAATAGTGAATGAAAAGGAGAGACTTGATGCATCCGGGGGAAAAATCGTTATCCCTGGGGGAATTCTCCCCCCCCCCTCCCGGGGCCACCCTCTGAAATCATCACTGGGAAAGTACTACCACCAAACAAAAAACAACAGGTTATCTTCCCACTGAAAATGTTCCCTCTGACTCCGTAAACCAATACGAAGTTTGACATGAAACTGGCACCGGCTAGACATTCTAGGAATAAACTTAAAATATTATCCACTCGTAAAATTTCTCTAATTGGAAGAAACTCTTCCTTCGACTAAATCGGCATCATTTCGATCTCGTATGGACCGTAATAGTGTGCAGATATCAGTCTCTCTTATATCGCTAGAGCACGAAATGGGTTTAAATGTTTGAATGTCTCTGCCCATTTCATACATTGTATCAAGTATTTCTACAGATCATTTATGGAGTTGAAGTGTGGCGAGCCTAAGCACATGAATGCTTATGAACGCTTGTTATGCCAAACACAGATTATTGCAACCGTTTAAACTCAACGAATGTCATCCCATGTTGTCCTCGTCATGGAAATGCTAGAAAAAAATATGCTTGCTCGTTCGGAAGAACAATACAGTCATCCTGGTTCAATTTTATAGTTACCACAACTAAGGTGGTTAATCTTGTTAATTATAATTACTTTAAAAATTATATTATCTCCATGATAAACTTTACCTTAAATTTAATGTTTTTAAGAGGCTTCATTAAGTCTACATTTAAATCAGTTATTTCAGAAACCGGACTTCCCGATTCTCCGGTGGAGTTGAGCTTTGTGTACAGATGCTATCATGAAAGGTAGAAACTCTATCGCGTAAGACACAAATCGGTTATCTTAACCTTCTCCAAATTTGAATTGAATTGAATTTTTGAAGCCTTTAGGCAACTTTGGATCAGGCCGGATGGATGCTGATGGGATGATTGGTGGAATGAAGATAGTGGAAGGAATCGTGACAACTGCCCCCCCCCAAAAAAAAATAACACTCACACAGTGTTTTTCCACAACAAAGCCCACTAGCATGGTTTGAACCGACGAACCGAAGCGCCAGAGGTGAACGCTCTAACCGTTGATCCACCGCGGTCCCTTAAGCTTCTCCAAAGGTGATGCGATTGTGACATGCTATGGCCAGTTTCTCCCTAAAACGATAGCTCTACCTCTCATGATAGGATTTGTACGCAGAACGCAAGTCTGCCAGAGAGTAAATTCGGTTTCTGAAATAATTGATTCAGTTATAATACAGGCAGATAAAAGATTCATGGGAACGTATCACATGTTTACAGCTTTGTACTGTCCGGTGTTTGTTGCGATGATCCAATTAGACAGTTTTGTGAAAAGCTGTTAGTTGTCTCTTGAGATATAGTTTCAAGTAAGCACATCATGATTCGTTCTAAGCGTTCGTTCAGAAATCGATTGTTGTCGGCCTTTATTACCTAAATGCCGTAATTGATTTTTTAAAAACGGATTGGCGTAATTTCTTGTGACGTACGGCGGCGACTCTTTGTCTGTGAATAGTCTCTTCGGACTGATGTTATGACAACGATTAGCTGTTAACTGAGATTAATTTCACTTTTAAAAGACCAGCTAAATAGTTCGTGTTTAAACGTATACAGGGTGACCAGTAAAATGAGCTACTTCTCTTACGATATGCCGTCGGCTCACCAAACACAGTAACTCTCTTTCACTTATTACTCACGACTTTCTTGCGATCCATGATACACAGAGCGAGCGACAAATAAAGTGATGTGGCAATTTTCAACATGAATCTACTGCCCACGTCACAGATGGCGCAGCTACTTGTAAATCGCGTATTATTAATAAGGTATTACATTAACTAATGAAGTAGCAAAACGTCATATTGATGTTGATGAATATTTAGCTAAAATTTTTACCTGTTTTAAGAAGCGAAGCACGAGAAATAAATTCTCACTTCAGATTTGAAATTTGCTCATCTAAATTATTAAGAAGTAGCCGTTGTTATGTATTGAACAAAAGCTTTGTTGATTAGTGTACTTAATAGAGGGCAGGCTAGTGCTCTTCTCAATGACCGTGCCACACTTAGTTTGGAAAGTTTTAAGTGATGAATATGTAAATGTTTTATTTGAAATATAACGAGGAAAAAAAAATATTGCAGAAAATGTGCAGAGTATTCTGCATATTTGAATCTTCAAATGGAAAAATTATCAAAGGGCATTTAAATTATTTGGGGCCTTTTTTATGACAAGCGATTGGCCGTCTGATTCTTCAATCTGACTTTACTTCACCTACACAGACTTAGACTTTCCCTATCTATTAACCAAGGTTATTTGTTTCCTCGGGGGAAACGTAGAGGCGCTAGAGAGAGTTTCAGATATTGGAGGTAAGACGTGACGTCAGAAAAAATAATCGCATTCTGTTTTTTTTGTCGTAAGCACTGAATAATGCGCTTGTTTTGCGATTTGTTTATCTAACTTTAATTTATACTGACAACAGAAACGCCATATTAGGCCCCTTGATATCATAGCTAACATAAAGGGACCATAATATTCCCGTTCAATCCGTCCGTCTGACCATGTCCAAAAAGTGATTCTCAGTAACTACAAGTTCTAGAGAGTTCATTGAGGTGTCGTTAGAACGGTACCTTCTTGATTGGCGTAGTTCGTCAGTGTTGCCAACCATTTTTTAAAAATTAAATTCAATATTTACCATTCCTTCCATTACGTTTTACATATCAGCATCAAACTTGGCATAATTATAATTCGAAACAATAAAATATGCTGTGGGTGTCACGTATCGAAGCACCCAGTTGTAAGTGTTGCAGCCTATTTTGTCTAAAATTCAACTATTCAAATTATTTTCAATTTGCTAGACGTATCCCTACAAATCTTAGCATCGACACAATAGAAGAGTGCTGTGGGTACCACCATCTTGAAATACACCAGTTGCTAGTGTTGCAAACCTATTTTTAACTTATATTTTAAAATTGGTTTCATATGTTGGATGTATCAGCTCCCAGGATGTATCAGCTCCCAAGCTACCCAATGGTCAGTGTTGCCAACGCACTTTAAAATTAAATTTTTCATATTGTTTTCATTACGTTAAATAACCTGAACCACGCCTCCCTTGCTCTGTTCTAATTTCCAAGCAGGGTGTAAAGCTGGAAAGAAAACGTCTTTGTGTTGGGTTGTTCATTTTTAAAATAAGTTTGCAGCACTGTTTAATGAAATGGTTGCGAATAACAAAACCAATTGTACTTTTATATTTCGTCGAATAATGTTGATGCCAAGTTGGGTGCTGCTACGTTTAACGTAAGGGAAGCAATCTGAGAAAATTGAATTTTAAAATACGTTGGCAACACTGACAACTGGAGTTCTTGGTAACGGGGACATCCATTGTGTCGAATTATGGTTTTACCTAGTTTGGCTCTGCTACGTGTAACATAATGGTATTAATTTAAAAATAATGAATTTTATATAAATTTGTTAGCAACGCTGACAACTGAGATGTTTGGGAACGGGAATGCCAACAGTATTATTCTTTTGTGTCGAATAATGTTTGGTTCAAATAGATCCAACGGACTGAAAAAAAAAATGGTATTTTAGAAATAATCTGTGGACAACACAGACGGTCTCGGCGTTTCTGAGCTATTCCAGCAAATACCTTTCCAACCATACGTCAGCCACATTTCTACACGGAGTTGTACCTGATATTTATTTTTTGCAGCCGGACAGACAGACGAAAGGTCTCACGGTTTGAGTAGGATTCTTAGGTCCCTTTCTGTTAGTTACCCTATGAAGAGACTTCAATTAAAGCATTTGTGTTGTTAGTTTAAATTAAACTTAAATAGAAAAAGCGCAAAAGAATCAGTGCTTACTTCAGATAGGAAGAACGCGATTCATTTTTGTGACGTCAGAGTTGTTGGAGAACCGTGTGCATTTTTTTTTCTCTCTACTGCATCCCACTGTATTTATCAATCTACCTACCTATCAATTTCTTTATTCAAATTCTTTCTTTCCTGTTAAAGCAGTGTTTCTCAACCTTTTGTCTCTATACCTCCTTTCAAAAAAAAAAAAAAAAAAAAAAAAATCGGAACCCTCTTTCGAAACATTGTACCAACCTACATTCCGAACAGCGTTTCATCCTTGTTTATGGTCGCGAAATGAATGAAGGACCATCGAAATAAGTAGTTTTATAAATTACATTTAATGAAATAAATATGTTTTTTTTAAAAATATATTTTATACAGTCATTGTAAATCATTGAACTACGTAAGAACAAAAGCAATGCCCGTTCATAAGAAAGATTGTTTAATATTTTAATATGCATTTAGAAACAGTTATTTTGAAGGTGTTAAATAGGAATTTCTGAGAACCTAAAAAGAAATGACACTATTTTTTTGTACAATGAACGCCGATAATAAAAATCCAGGATTCAACCAGTGGAACCAGGTTCACAGAAAATAATAACTGAAAAAAAATCTAATTAAAAGAAAAACCTTGAACAAGCTGGCAACCCTGAAATGATATTCGTAAGAAGTTGAACCTACACAATGTTATTTCTTTGATCAGGATTAAATGTTGTATGGGTATTGTCAAAACGTACATTGTTTTCGAAGAAACAAATATTCAATAGGCTATTTTGTTTGAATTAGAGTGTACATCTAACGAATTATTAAGAAATGCTGCGCTGAAGGAAGACATAATAAGAATTATAACCTAATCAGTTGCCAGGTTATTACCTTATTTCCCTATGTATAGGAATTCCGCCAGGATTTTCAGTTTGGAGGGGGAGGGAATGTAATGTCAAAATTGGGAGTATGTAAGTGCCTCCCAGCAGGTGTTGGGGTTCTGGTGGAATCACTGCCTATGTAGTATATTGAATGTACACAGAAACGGTAAGAAAATCAGTCAGCTACACATGCCTGGAACACTATTTCGCTGTTCTAGTGACGCGCGTGCGCCGTATAGTCACGGAAGTATGTACTGCGGAAGTCGAATAAAAACTAACATTAGCTTTTTATTTAAATTATATTTATCAGCTGGACAGGCAATTATGATTAAGTTGGGACATGTCTGAGGAACAGATGTGGCAGACTTAGTCTAAAAGGTGCCTATTTTGTCCATAAATATAAGGTAAATAATAACTAAATGCTAGGCCATAGACTAAATAACTGCCAGACTCCCACAACACTAATTTTCGTGACTGCACCACAGTTTGAAACTGCGTTAACCCATTCTTCCTCGCTTTGTCTGCGTATCTCTTGCATTTACAATATATCTATAAAATTCCTTTTTCTTAGCAATCCTTCACTTTAAAATCAACAAACTTTTCCTTTTATTTGTTTAAATTCTGCCAGTTATTAAGAAAATGAGAGAGAATAATGATTGAAATGGAGACATTTTTTTTCTACTGTGATAAAACAGAAAATGTAATTGTAACACTAAAAAGCATTTTTCTTTGGAATCCTGCTCTTAATTAAAGCCTTTGTATAAGCCAATGTCAATATTATCTGTTCACAGACTGTGCGAATCCTCTGTCCCCTCCCCACACTTCCCTCAATGTTTCAAGAAAAGAGAGAAATGAATGGACTACAATTTCAGCGTCAGCAGAATTTTTTCTCTTTTCTTTGTACAGAATGAAAAGTTACTTTATTTTTTTCTTTTATGAAAAAGATAGTAAACCCCAAAAAATGATTTACAATACTAATTGTCTCTCTTTGCTCGAAAATTTCATGTTTCAGAGGGATTAAGAACAAACAGGGATTCTGCCAGACCCCTTATAAGGGGATGTCACCCCAAAATTCTCGAACATCACTACCACTTTAAAAAAATAAAATTACAATCGGAAGCAACCGTGCAAAATTATATTTAAACACCTCCAATTTTGGCTTTATACACCCCTAAACTGGGAATCCCTGGCAGAATCCCTGATGACAAACGACACTGATTGTCTTTGCTGTGATTCTTACGGACACGAAATAATGGACCACAGAATTTTTCTAATTACTTCTGACAATAGCAAACGCACGCATGAGCCTTCAACCTGCGGCCTTCAATTTGCCCCGAAACAAATCGGAAAATTTCATTTTCTACATTCTACACTGGATCAAAAAAAAAATGTAACACAAGGATTTTTGTCACTATTTGAACATTCAACAGAATGAAGATAATTATTGAAATTCATTGTTACTACTACAACCTGAAAACAAAAAGGTGTTAACATTGTTATATTACTTTCTAGTTGATCCTTTTTAATACGACCGTAACCTTATGACAATTCAGCCCGCTGACAAAAAAAAAAAAAAAAAAAAGTTGGAGATCGCTGTTATACTGTATATACAGGGTGATTGATTAAAGCATGCAAAGAAAATGAGGATGAATTCCTAAAACGAGAAAAATGTTCCTATGAAAGGAAATATCGAAATATGCGTAGTTTCACAGATACAAACGCTCAAGATAAAAATAATTTTATGGGTGGTAACAGCACCATGGCTTACGCCCGTCACAATACGGGGCCATGACCAGAAGAGAACTCGAACATGAGTACCTCATTGTTGCCGATTCAAAGACAAGGTCGAAATTAATAATAATAAAAAAAGCATTAGCCAGTAACTAGTCAAAACTTTTGCTAATGCTTCATCCCAAAAAGTAATGATAATGTTAACGATAAAGTACTGCAAATGCTCAAAGTTATGGCGGTATCTTCATAAATGACCTTACACCTGGACGCATAATGACGTATGTGGGGTCTGCTTAGCAAATCAGGTACCCCATATACCCATATAATCAATGTTTATGATTGAGAAGTGCTGTATTGACAGATTTCACACGGTAAGTATTATAGTGTCAACAAATTAAATTATTTATTTGGGGACGCACATAAATCACCTCTAAGTTCCATTTGCCAAACATAAACAAAACTCAAATAGGTGTATTGGATACTACTTCGAATGTAATTTGATAAGACTACCCTGCTTACGTCATTACTTGTCGAGATATGACATGAGTTATGAAGTTCTCGCAGTAACTTTGATTTCCTGTATCTCTGAAACTACTGATGTTTCCAAATTTCTTGAAAGGAACTTTTTTCTTGTTTTCATGCCAGGTATTCATCCTCATTCCTCAAAATTTTTTGCATGCATTAGTCAATGATATTTAACTCAGAACTTCAGAGTACTGATAAAGTCTTAGTCTTCGATTCACAACTGCGGAGCAAAACATATTTGAGTCTCCATTACAATGGTTTCTCTGAGTTAAATGTATTACTATTTCCCTCAGTACCATTAGACACTACTAGAATTGTTAATTTAGCCTTAACAAAAGGAACAACAAGAAAACAGACTTTAGATTTAGGCACAAATGTCATAATTGCACGAGCAATGTTTAAATTTGCTAGTGTAGAACCTTTATTTCTTGTGACATTATTGCGCATTATGCATTCATCACTTTGTAACGCTGGCTATGTAACGAACATTTTGTAGTTTCGTTACACTTTTATCCCACCAAAATATTCTGGTATTTTTTTTAGTAACTTTGTTTAATGTTTCTGGAAAGTTTCAACTTGGAGTAAGAGGTGAGAAACTTGCTATGACTGAGCCGCCTCACGGCAAAAATCGTAACTATCGAATGTTCATGACGATATGAGAGAGCCCCGTGTCGATATAATTACCTGTGAGGAAATAGGAGCAAGGTGTGTTAAAATTAGCTCCATGTTATATTGATTTAAGTATAGCGATTATCGTATTGCATATATGAAGGCTACAGTATTGACTGGATTCCTAATTACCATCCTTGTGGGATTTCCATATTTTCAATTTGCATCTACGAGTTTGTTTGGAAATATTTCGGAGAATTGTCTGTTTTGCGAATGTATTGGTAAGTGTTATTTTCCAGATGATGTTTCAATTTCGTCGGATGAAGTAAATTCCTCAAGCGTGGGGAACAGATTTCTGAAGCAGTTTGTTGCGGAAGTAGTCTCTGTACGTCGCGGAATGTTGTATATAAGATTGTCGCAATTATATCGATTTTGTTCGAGATTGCACCTAGATTGAATTTGAGAGTGGCGAGTTTTGTATCTCCTCAATCTTTTGCCATCCTAGGTTATTTGTTGCCAATATTGGTTATAAGTTGTAGCGACTATCTTTCTAAGTTATATACTTGCGATACAAGAAGAAATTAATCAGAAATTCCAATTTTCAGATTCGTGACTGACCACGTGGAAAGGTTGGCCGGTACCAGGGATCGTTCCCATTACCTTGTATCTTCGTTATTATTCGTCGTATTAAGTTCGAATTTGGTATTCTGTTATCCCGTCGTGTTCTATTACGGATCATATTACTGGAACAAGGATTCGCTACGTAGTAAAGTGAAAACCACAATTTGGGGATATAGGAATTCAAGAAGTAATGTCTACATATATATGGTTGGATATACTGATTTTCGTGATATCAAGTGTGATTATTTGTGTGCCTTATATAGATATATGTTTGAATATTTAGTGTGTATATTTGCGAGTGTAATCCTTTCTATGAATATTTCGATTCTTGAGTTATGTTGATCAGAACCTTTATGGGAACAGGTTCACTTTGTAGTTTGTTTGTCAAATTTTGTGAAATTCAAAGAACTATTAATTCACGTTATAAGTTTTATGCAAAATGAAATCTAGTTTTGTTTTTCAAATTCAATATCAACTTAATTACCTATCCCATAGTAGAGGCTTTAATTATGGGGTCCCTTAGAGGATCCTCCCCTTTGTTTCAACTATTTTCGTTGGTCGTACTTATTACTGTAGGATTCTGGATAACTTCTGTAAGAGTAAATTTTGCTCATTTCAGAATTATCTGGGATCTTATCGGGGTAGGGGTAGCTAGCAAGGGAGTAGTTGTTACAGGTAGCACCTAAACAGAAGCAAATAAAGGAAAAGGAACTTCCGAAGCGACCTTGCTGCTTTCAATATGGTTAGGGTATAACCTTCCTTTATGGTATTTTTGTATTATATACACTCACTCTCTAAGGGTCGTTAGCATCTAAATGCTCAGTTTAGCGACAATGTATTTGACCGTTTTGAAGCTATTGACGAAACAACCTTCTCACACGGTAATATTACACTATCTGCACTTCTGGGGAATTGGAGATACCCCAATCTGTTCTTCATCATTTTCTTCACCGTTACTTCCATTACCCATAAGAAAGTGCAAATGAACGCTGAAACCTTTCTTAACGAAAGTTTCTCACTACATGCCCTTCAATACGTTATCATCGGGTTCATGTCCTCTATGTGAAAGTTGTCCTGAGACGGCGCCATTTTCTCAGCAAAATCTCTCGAGAATGTGCTCAATTCCGGATTTATATAATGTAAGATGATTTGGTTTTCTTTGTCTAATTCGATATATTCTGATTTTATGTTCATGCATTCATTTGTGCAATTTGGTTTATTTTCTATTAGCCACTCATTTAGTATTTCCATTTTCTTTTTATTATTGTACTCTAAGTCTGTTGAGGCTTCCCTTTTGCCTGTACGGAGGGTTTATTTTTCTTGTAGGCCTTTCTTCTTCAGATATGACTTGGTTATAGGCCATAGTCATATTTATCGATGGTGTGGTGCAGATTTAATTTATATTGCAGGCACTCCTGCTGCATTTCAGATCCGCACAGTTTCCTTCTTGAGTGGCAAGGGATGCACACTTTTTATCCTTATTTTTGCATTGATTATCTCCACATATCCCACATCTGGCATCATTCTTACAATGTGCCTCTATGTGGCCGTAGTCAAAACATTTCATACATGTTGTAACCACTAGGTAGTCTTTTCATTGGTCGGCTTGTACCCTGTGTAGACCCTCGGGTTTGTAAGGATTATTTATCTTACTTCCTCCGGCACTTCGAAGACGAGGTGGTACCTGTCCTGGTTCCTCGGGCCAGTTTTGAAGTTCGGCTTGATCAATTGTTTTTGCTCAACTGTTATGCCTGATAAGTTCCTTTCCACGAGTTCCACGATTACTTCCTGTTCTTTCATTTCCACTGGTAAACCGTAAATGATCATTTGCGTGTTCTTGTCTCACTTCTGTTTGTAAAATTAAAGTCCGTCTTCATTCCTGGGTGATTTATTAGTCTTTCTTCGTCTTGTGCTGATACTATTTGCAGGATCAATGCTGCTTTTGACTGTAGAATCTGGAAGTTTATTTTACCCTCGCGTTTGATGGTCTATGTCTGTCTCATTTGTGTTTCTTTTAGTGTTTCACCTTCCCTTGGTCGCACCATGACCGTAGGTTTGGTGTTTCTTTCATTTGTCTCTATTAGCCTTGTATTTTCAGGTATCTTGTTATCTTTCTTCAATACTTCTGCAAAACTAATTGTCGGTGTTGTGAATTGTTGTTGCTCCTTTCGTAAGTGTTCCGATTTCCTTATACATGTCCCTAATTTCTTCTTCTAAGTTTTTGATTTTCATTTCTAGTTCCAATTTTGTGTGCACTCAGTATTCATTTGAACACATCATCAACACACTGTGGAAGTTTCGTGTTGATTCTAGTGTCCCACCGGAGACAATTTCCTTGTAAGTAATACGATCTGAGTGACAAAACATCTAAAGTAAAATCACGAAATAGGAGGTAGGTACCTAATTAGAGATACCTCATAATTTACATAGTGATATGCCGCTGTGTATCAAACACAACGTAGAATTAGTGCATATGGTCACGTGACATTCTTTGTAGTGACCCCGTGCGCCATTAATTGGCTTGTACTTGTACTTGTTTTGTTACTTGTGCCTCCCAGTTTATACGATAAACAATACGAATAGTCATATCTATTAAGTATATTATTGTGTCCAACTTTAGGTACATAGAATTCACGAGTTTTCCTATTCCAGACCAAAGTGACCGATAACAAGCGTTTTTATCTAGTTTTGTTATGTTAAATTTATGTTTCTATTCTTCTTAATTGTGTAATCAAGGTGTCCCTGGTTCGATTTCCGCTGGAGACACACGTGGTTCGGAACTCACTTTAAACTGTAGGTACCAACCTTACGACATCATCTTCATGCGATGGAAGGCAATGACAAATCACCATCGCTTCACCTAGCTCTGGGACCTTCAGGTCAAGACCTGCCTTTGGGCAGAACACCCATCATCATTATCATCGTTGTTAATAATCTAACAAGGCTTTTTAACAGCACAATACTTACCGAGCCGCCGTAGCTCAATGGTAGAGTGCTGGCGTAGAATTCGGGAGGTCGTGGGTTCGATTCCAGCGGCCGATTATCCTGAGGTTCTCCCAGGGTTTTTCCTCAGGCACACCAGGCAAATGCGAGGATGGCACCTTCAACATAAGCCCAGACCGACATTATCCCAAACCTTTTCCCCTTCCGTATCCCGGCCTGAGCCTTAGGTGTCTAAAGATCATAAATAAAACTCAACAGTACATTATGAGCTTAGAATTATTTAAATTTTAAATAGATCGATACAATTATCTTTTTTCTCCACAAATATAACCACTTTATTTCCAATAAACGTAACTGAAAACGACTTAATATTTCTGAATCTAAGAATACTTATTTTTATGGATATTTCTCTTTGCTTTGGCATTCAGGGATAGTTTAATAACTATAAGCTGCATAGGAGACTGACGTTTCTTCCCAAATACAAAGAACTATATAAAATAATGCAAAAGAACAAAACGTAACAGTTCACAATACGTGTTGTTTTCCCAAGCGAACATCCTTTTGCCCAACTTTCAAGTGGCGCCGCGTTCGCAGCGCCAGTCCTGACTTTCGTGGAGATTTTATATCTCTATGCTGCTGACCAATATTATATTTATCATTCTTAATATAATATTTGACTTCAAAATGGTGCTCAAGAAGAACCGTTTTATTTTTTTAAAAAAATATCATTATAATGTTCATAAAACTTGAGTGTGTTTACACTTATAACTTTGCCAGATAATTTTTCATTACGTGCAAAATATTCCCTGGTAAATTGATTTAAATGAAGTTCAAAAGTGTTGTGAAAGTTACTACAAATTCATGAATAATCGTAATATTGACAGATGGATATAGTACCAAAGTCTAAATATTGATATTAACGAATTTCTTTTTTTACACAGAACTTTGTTCGATTCATCCTAATTCAATTATATATATTTGTTACGAATATATTTATAGCAAAATAGACGAAACCATACTTTGAAATGTTCGTAGCAGGGTTGCCACCTTCCTGTTAAAAAAAATCGGCACAGACTCTGTATCGGAGGTCTGAGGCTATTAGTACATAGGAGATCCGGGGTACTTCCACACAAAAAGTTCACAATTTAAGCTTTAAAATAGATTTTTAGGGCCATTCTGTAGAATGACTCGGTACAGGAAATCATCAGCGTAGAAAATATAAAATTGTGATCTGGCAGCACTTACGTTACATCATTTTTCTCGTTATATGTATTTTCGACATTTCACGCACTTCAATATGTTAGATTAGAGAAGCCAGGTTAAATTATTTATTATTTTGACGCAATCTAATGCTATGCAGTTTCTCTACGACTGTCAATTGTCCTGGATTGACCGGGACTGACCAGGGATACTTCCTTCTATCCAAGTAAAAATTAAACCATGTCTGAGACGTAAGGAGGACCGGAATTTGCATTCGGCTGACCCGGAAATAGACCAAGTAGCTGATTGGCCATGAAGAATGGCATATACATCGTCTAATAGAGCAACTTATCCTGATTATATTAACTTAAAATTACAACACCAATGAAATTCAATAACATCAAATTTTTGAAACTTGGAAATATTCGAGGGTAAAATTATTATCTTTACGAAATTCCTACAAATTTTAGTTAACTGATTAACATTAAAGCATAGTAAGAACAATCACGTTCAAAAGTGTGGGATTTTCAGTACAATTACTACGTTTTGCCAATGTGAGAGCTAACTTACAAGTGATAAAAAAACATGGCGTTTCCTGTTTATATGACGGCTAATACCAACTGGAGTGCCATCTATGAGTCGTGTGAAATACTCCATCCGTTGTCTTTTTTTTATTTTTCACGTAAACCACAATTTACGTTTAGTGACATTATCAACGGCACATTTTCGCAATATAAAATTGTATTTAAAAATATATCAAACCTGACTGTGATTTTACGTAGTTTCTATCAGTTACATCATGGAAATGGCACCTTAAATAAGGCCAGGACAATTCCTTTCGAAGTTCTTCCCCTTGTGGTTGTCGTTTATACAAATATATTCAGTGTAAAATGGCCGACATTTGCCTTTGTAAGGAGATTGTTATAACAATAGTAATAAAAGAAAACAGTAGAAATAGTGAACGTATTATTACTTACCTGTATAATGACCTGCATAAACATTTAATTACACCATTATTTCACGTCATTTTGTCACAAATATCCTAAATTTATACATTCGGGACTATGTCCCATCCCCCCATCTATTTACTAGGGGTGTTCGCAAGTTCGAAGTCAATTCTAGAATTCAGATTTCGGAATTCTGACGTTTCCAAATTTCAAAACTCCTCAATTCCGACGTTCCGAAATTACCACTTTCGGGAATCACAAAAATTTGTATTTTGATTGAGCAATCATAATATCCATTCCGTAATATTCCAGAGTTCCGAACATTGCTACCCCCCTACTATATATTTATTTTCCATTTCTCACTCAAAGAATTCCTGATTCCAGTCGCTCGTCCATGCTGGACTTCTGAAGTTATAAGTTACTACCTATTTAGCTAAAATATTTTTTAGTTTGAATTATTTAACCAAGATTTTTAACCACATTTTGAAAAGTCTCATCCATCTCGTCATAAGAAACGTGGTTCCGGGAGTATAGCCTTAAGAAAAATTTATAATTTAAACTAGGGTGACTAACTTTTTATAAAGTCAACCCGGAATACATAGTGTTTTTTTTAAAAAAAACTTTATATATAATTTGCGTATGTGTGATTGTGGATGTGGGCGATGGAAACATATGTATGTAAAAACGTAGTAACATCAATATTAAAAGACATTTTGATTTCTATTCTTATTGCAAAGAAGCTAAGTAATGGTTTTATTGTAGACAAAACCAAAGCGCCCCCGTATAAATTCAAATTATCTTATAACGTATCCAAGAAGAAAGAGCTAAAGTCGTAGGGACAAATGGAGTATAAGCGAATGCCAGGGCCTGTTAGTTTCAGAGTCAAATTTTCCCACCGGTATCCATGACTATTGCAACGATGTATGGCTTTTCTCTGTCGAACTTGGGGCTACTGAGATCTCGTAGGAGTACAAATGGAGAATACTAAGCGATTGAAAAGGATCTGCTAGTTTTAGAGTCACATTCATAGTTTTTCTCACCGTTTCAGACCATGACAAATTCAACGGTGTAGATCATATCTGTCGGACTTCTAGTTACAGATATCTATTAGGGGCATAAATGAAGAATACTAAGCGATTCAAAAGGACCTGCCACTTTTAGAGTCAAAATTATAATTGTCACTACCATTTCAGACCATGACGAATCAACTCTGTATCATTCATTAGTGTGTGACTTGCAGTTACTGAGATCTATGGGGGGACAAACATACCATGTGGAAGTACATAGGATAAATGGAGAAAACTAAGTACATGAAAAGGACCTGTCAGTTGTAGACTCAGAGTCATAATTTTCACCACAGTTTGAGGTCGTGACGAATCCAACGGTGTATGGCTCAACTCTGTCGGACTTGTAGTTGCTGAGATTTATGGGGGAGGACAGGCAGGACAAACCCTATATCTTCCCTTATTCACTGACGTTCATATGAGTGCATTCTTCTGTAACTTGCTCTGAGAAAAATATTATTAAAAGACGAAGGAAATGGTCATGAATTACATTAACATGTTTTTACATCATGGTACTTAAATTTTAAACAAGAAAACATATTAGTTTTCTCTCCTAGACCGTGGATACCTGAACCTAGCGAGATCGAGGATGAAATTTCGATAAAGAAATTGAAAATTTTCAAATCAACTGAAACAGACAACATTCCAGCCGAATTAGTTAAAGGGAGAGGTACCTCCCTAATTAAGGAACTGTATCATTTGGAGAAAGGAGGAGCTTCCAAAGGTCCCGATTTAAAAAAAAAAAAGGCAAATAAATCGGAATGTATTAATTACCGTGGAATCTCGTAACATCTCTAAGCGCATACGTGTGAAATAATTGGAGATCACCAACGTGGATTTAGAAGAAATAGACCCACGTTCGACCAGATTCTTGCTTTGAGAAAAATATCTTGTGGAAGAAATGGGAATATAATAGAGTTCACCAGCTATTCATTGATTTCAAGAAAGTATATGATTCTACCAAAAGGGAGAAGTTACAGAATCCTGGTACGATTTGGCATTCCGTAAAACAGTGTTCCACTAGTAAGGATGTGTCTCAGTGACCTCATAAGCAAAATAAGGGTATATAATAAAATGCCAGATAGTTTCGAGATCCAGATTGTGTCGCAGTGGATTGATACTGCTTATTGACTACTGTTTAACTTTGCGTTATGCGATCCGAAAAAATAAAATAGGACAATAAAGGGACTAACACTGAATGGTTTGAACCAATTGTTAGTATACGCAGATGATGTAGATTTAATAGGAGAGGATATAGATGCAGTACAAACTAACACGGAGGTCTGTTAGTAGAAGCGTGCGATGAGATAGATCTATAGATAAACAGAGAGAAAACAAAATACATGATAACAAGCCGAAAGACAAAGGATGAAGTAAGTAGATACATAACAATTAAGAGTGTGAACTTAGAGAAAGTAAACAAATTTAAATACTTAGGAGCATATGCAACAAGCAGAAACGAGCTTAGGGTAGAAATAAAAATTCGCTTACTATCGGGCAACGCATATTTATATTAAGTCTAGAAACTCATAACGTAGCGATTAATATCAAGAAAATTGCAATTGAAAATATACAGAATGGTTATTCCGCCGGTAATAATTTACGGTTACGAAAATTGGAGTATGACTTTAGCAGATGAACATAAATTACGTGTGTTTGAAAATAACGTTTTCAAAAAAGGTATACGGGCCAAAACGGGACGAGGTGACTGGAGAATGGAGGAAACTCCATAATGAAGAACTCCATGGACTCGCCCGATGTTGTTAGAATAATGAATCAATCACGACGACTAAGGTAGCGTGGATGGGGAGAAAACATAGATTATATTCAATCGTGGTTGGAAAGCCGGAGGGACAGAGACCGTTGGACGACGTTGGGAGGACAATATTAGGAAGAATCTTCGAGAAGTAGGTGTTCGTGATGATAACTGGTTTGATATTGGCCAGGATAGAAACATTCGTTACTGCGGCGATGAACTTGAGAGTTCCGTAAGCCATGGCAAGTAACATAAAGCTTTCTAAATATCCAGTATTAACACGTAATCTTGTTCCTAAAAATCGCATTCGTTCCACATGTATTTATAATTTTTGTTTTATTACTTACATTGTATATAGCAAAGGTTCTACACATGAGCATTTGATACTTGAAATCATAGTTTGTCCACTAGGAATTTGTGTCTAACAATGGTAAATTTTCAAGATTTCCTTTTATTCATAAGAAAAAGTAATATCTTTGTTAATTTTACTTGTAAGTAGTTTTGTTTTATTTTCCTT
The DNA here is from genome assembly GCA_022664845.1 of Lepisma saccharinum. Taxonomy (NCBI): domain Eukaryota; kingdom Metazoa; phylum Arthropoda; class Insecta; order Zygentoma; family Lepismatidae; genus Lepisma; species Lepisma saccharinum. The sequence goes on from JAGDQP010000218.1 coordinate 19,743, forward strand.
CTAGACGTTATAGTGCTAACAAAAATTTAATTTAATAAAAATACTTTAGTGTCATTTCAAATAGCCTTGACTAAAGTTCCTTTGTATCCTTTGCAACTTACATCTCTTTAATCTGTCAATGAAGGTGTAAACTCCCCCCCTCCCTCAAAACGACACACCTATGCTCCTCCTAAATAGCAAAAATAGAATTAATTTTACTGACGCATTGGCTTAACAGATTTCTACATAAATACAAAGTATTGAATCTTAAATACTGTTCCAAATTAAAATGTTAATTGCATTTGACAACAATAGCGTAGGCTATGTTCCAAACAAATAAAGCAATGTGAACACATGAAAAAAAAATCACGTTTAAATTTTTACAATTGACCTTAATTTACTGTCATTTCCAGTAGACCAACAACTTTATAAGAAACACGCGGTTTCTAATAGTATAACGGTTCTGCATCTCTAGTCTACTTCTTATTATGAACATATCTAAATAATAAATTACTTGCCACTCTGTTAATCCATTTCGTGGAATTTTTGCCGCAGTAAAATTTTATTTTTATCTAACACATATATAGGCTATATGCATTTTTTCAATCAGGATTACATTCCGTTTAACAGATTTTGAACAAAACCGGGACTTTAGGCATCCCGAGGAGGGTCTGCCCTGGACGCGGGACTCTGAGGATTCAACCGGGACGGCTCGTCACCCTAATTTTACCCAAACCTCTTGCAAAGATATAAAATTAATTTGAATTCAGCCTATAATTTCTAATAATTAACTTCCCGAGAGGTCTTTCTTATATATAAAAGCTTATAAGAAACTGAAAACCATCGTCCCTTTTCAGGCTAAAAAACAGACGAATAAACACGCAGTGGAAAGTAATAGGGTGAGGAGCTCTAATTTCGGGTAGTGTCCCAATTCCGGGTAGACACTTATGTCAGTTGGATTCTGCTGCCATCTGCATGGGTTACTGCTAATGTGCGGAAAAGAAGGCGCCCAGTAATTATTGTGAGTTAGGTGTCATTTGTGTGCAGGAGTGTTGCGTCAGTTAAATGAGTGATATTCGCTGGAAATACTTTTTTTGAATACACCAGTGTTGAGGGTATTTTCTCAGTAAAGACAAAAGGTAAGTGAAAAGTCGAAAGTTAATACATTAGTTTGGAGTATACTTTTATATGTGTAAGTGTTTTGGACGCCACAAGGAGGCCAGTTGAATGCAGCATGCTTTAAGAAGAAACGAAGTGGTGGGTCTTAATTTCGGTCGGTAAGGTGGTGTCTGGGATCAGGAACCAATTAAAAAAGCCGTTGGTGCTGTCTTGAAAAAGGTATGCGATATTTAAAAACACCAAAAGCTTTCAACGTGCCGCAAACGACCTTGGAGGACTACGTCAAGAAATTTAGGGAAACAACCATAAGTGTAAACAAAGTGAATCCGGTCTGAAACCTACCAAGAGGAAGTTATTCGGTCATACGAAACTTTCTACAAAGAAAATCCAACATTAAAAGAAGAGAGAGGAGGAAGATGCCTTCTTGGACGAGGAGTCGGACTCGAGCTATGATGAGCTTTTGTTGTAGGAGTCTCCATCGGAATACGATGAGGATAAAGAATGCATATTTTGCAGGCAGCTATGGGCAACAGACAGTTCCACCGAAACGTGGATTAAATGCACTAAATGTTTACGTTGGTCACATGAACTTTGTGCTGTATTGAGAAGCATATGTGAGAAGCAGTGTGATCTTTGCATTTGTAAAAGCTAAATCACCTGAGGGAACAACACCTTGTACAACTCTACAATGAGAACATTCAGCACACTTCTGTGTTAATTGCTATTTTTGTGTATGGGTTAATAAACTAGACACAAAGTTCAGGCTCTATTTTCTTCAATTGCCATACTTATTAACAACCCGAATTTAGCATCCTTCTACACCCGAAATTAGGAACCCATTTTCTGCTAGGTAATAATTGAACAGTTTAAGGATTTAATTTGTATCTTTTTCCAGCATTAATTTATTGCTACGTAGACTTAGGTATTAATAGTTGATGTAATGTGTAATACACGTTATAAAATTTAACAATTTTAGTCTATCTGTTTGGTCACAATTTCAGATTTACAAAAGGTGCCCGATAATAGGGCACTTTCCCCTACTAAAAAGAATAAAGGTTTTCCGACAACTCTATACATATAGGCGCCATCTTGTACTGAATCTTCTGTGTCTTAGAAGTAAAGAACATGTCATAGGAGGAATTATCTTGCAAAGAATTGCTTTGTTGTCATGTGTTAAGAGTCAAGAAGAAAAGAAATAGAGAAAAGTAAAATCATACTTACATGTCTCATAGAAATACGCCTATTCGATTAATGCCTATTCGATTAATATCAAATGATAACATGTTCTTAATGCTTCAACTCTGAACGGCAAAAATGGGGACAATCTGAGTCCGGATTCAATGTTCGTCGGGACGCGGGACAAAGGGCTGAAAATCGGGACAGGTGGCAACCTTGGTTCGTAGTGAAAGGAACTCCTTAACTTATATTTTCGTTTTATAACAAGATTAACATTTTCTTATGAAAATGATTATAATTTTCTACACATCAGGGATTATACGTATTTAACCAAGCTATAGGTGGAAGAAGATCTCAAGATGTATGAAGTTAGAATTTTAAGTTTTAACCGTTTTCTTCTGTGCCCTGTTTTTTGTTGTGAAAAGGTAAAACGTGGCTGGTAAACAGGCTAGAATATACTCTATTAAATGGGCCAGGAATGGTTTAACTAACAAAGGTTTCATTCAGCCTTTTGTCGTAAATACATAATTATGAGCCCTGTTGGTAGCTCGTTCCTTGTAATCGTTTACATGCGTTCGTATTTTGTTCGTTTATTTACATTAATGACGACGATATATTTTTTTTTACTTAAGACAGTATCAAATCTGACTAATGACATCCCTCAGGACATCCAGTGATGACGGAGAATGGAAACGACTTCCTTATAGGAGGGAAGAACCCGATACCCTCCAAATTCTGATTCAAAATCCGCAACATTAACAATTGGACCATAGGGGATGAGTTTTCTTGTGTGAACTTAGGGTTCTTTCACTGAGACTTGGGTCATATATTTCTCTATGTAACTACGGAAACATATTTCTCGCTACTTAGCAACCTAAAAAAACGATCTCCAACAAAAGATGGAAGCACTATCTCCGTATATGTCTAATGTATTTTCACCGTTACACGAAATTTCCTTGCTGCTCCTACAAATTCAAGCCTAGAGAGTTCAAACTTTCAAGAAAGAAAGTTCATAACCAATTCAAGAGCATGATCGATGCCGATTTTAAATTCTTTTCTGTTCATTGTTGAGAGAGCTTCATTGTTATAGGTTTCGATATTCACAACAACAATGAAGCGATTTCAACAATGAAGGAAAACGAAAATAAGAAATCGGAATTGATCGTGTTCTTCAATTGATTATGAACTTTCTTCCCTGAAAGTTTGAACTCTCTAGGCTTGAATTTGTAGGAGCAGCAAGGAAATTTCATGAAACGATAAGAATACATTAGACATATACGGAGATCGTGCTGCCATTTTTTGTTGGAGATCTTTGCTTTCGATCATCCTTAAATAACCAGTCTACTATTTCTCGAACAGCAAATTGAATAGTTGAGTTGAAAAAGGAACATATTCCAAAGATATGTGAAAATTGAACCAATATATTTAGTTCTGAATAAACTATTAATCAATTGATATTTTACTCAGAGAACTTCGGACCATATTCATTGTTGCTAGTGCTATAATCTCTAACTAATGAAACTTCAATTCAGCGTATAATTTTGGGAGTAAGGATTGTTTTTCTTCTTAGCCCTGAAAATTGCCGTAAATGGAATGTGTACCATTTTCAACTCACTCATTCAATTTCTTCCATAGCAAACTTCTTTTTTTTTTATTAAGTGTAGGCGACCTATTCACACATAATAATAACAAAAGCGAAATTTCTGTTATGTGAAGACAAAGGTCAAGGATAAAGATCAAATAGAGAGGAAATATGACGATTCAAGAACCCTTTAACCAAAGGGATTTCTTTTGCTCTTCTGGTTTACCAGCGCTGACTGGATTCGATCTGGAGAGATTTTGTCACGTTTCCTATAAGAGCATCACGTTTCTCAGTTTCTTTATTCTTCTTGGAGCAGGAGACATTTCCTTTTCAAAGTGGACATTGCAAAAGGACATGATGACAGGAAGAGAAGCAAAAGAAGAAAAGGCTGGATAAAAGAAGCTGAAGAAGAGAGTGGATATGGAAAGAGGACAACCAAAAAATAGAGGAGAAAGAAAAACTCAAGTCCACTGGTGAATTCAATGTAAAGTTGGAACAAGAAAACAATAGAAAAAAAAAATGGTGACAACTTCTTTAGTGACCTCTCGACCTCATAGATATTTGTTTTGCACCCCCCCTTTCTTTAGGATGTTGAAATTTGAAGTACTCTTGACTGTTTTTACTACTTTGTTTCTGTTATTTCTTTTCTTCCTTCAATAGTTAGAGATTAACGTGTTCCTGTTAGAGACTATTGTCATATTCCTCCCGCTTGAAACGCTCGAGGGAACTGAAGACAGTTGGATGAATGGGAACGTTCCGTTCTGCGCTTTTCGTTTCTGTACACTAGAGATACATAACCAGTGTTAGAAGTATCTTAAATCTAACAATGGAGAAAGGGTACCATGTTGACATATTCTGCTTCCACGGAAACTTCCCTAAACGTATAGTACATAAAGCTGTGATTATATATTAAGCTCGAATTGGCGTTACCTAGGTAAACAACATACACACGTTCTGTTTCCTTTGCCAACAATACTTGTTTCGATTCACAACCTAACTAACACAAACGCTTTCAACTTTCATAAAGTCTTGTTTTATTTCATTGCTTCCACACAAGTTTCTGGAGAACTCAATCGGTATAGGAATTGTGCCCGTGGGAGAGACATCTGGCAACGTGCTAGGAACTATTTTGAAAGACAAATAACAGTTGTGGATTTATCGGTTTGTGGTAGTGGTTAAAACATCGGATAACTAGTCAGGTGAGCCGTGTTCGATTCCCAGCGAGCTGATAATTGAAAAGCTTAAACGTCACTTGACTTTGTTTGACTTGCAATGAGTTGCTTCCTTTTTATTCCTTTTGGATTCCTTAATCGTTTTACAAAATTATGTGGTAAAAGAAAAAAGTGAGATTAGATCTTCCTTTTCATACACGTTTCTTGAAATTTTACAAAGTTCACTGACTAGGTTGGAAATATTGGGTTAGCTGTTATTGTTTTTTTCAATCAAGATTATCCGATCATTCGCGGCATATAGTTAACCGTAACGCTTGCAGATAGCTATCACACGAGTACTATTCCTATACCGATTGCGTCGTATTTGTAGTGTTGGTCATGTACAAGAAACTACAATGTGCACGCTGTTTTAGGATCAATTCTAGCCTTTATATCAGCAGGACGTTTTGCACATTGAGTTCGAAATATCTTTGGGCTACATAACAAGAATAATCAAATAATCAGATAGCAATAATATCTTTACGAAACTCTTAATAAATCATTTACATAATCCATTAGTCTTACATATTACTATGGACCTTCACAGAACATTACATGCCTGCAATAACATTCGACGCAATATTCAGCGGCTTAAGAGGAAATGCTTTCCAGAAATGTACATATGGAAGAGATCGCCACAACTGAAGTCTCCAGGTCTTGTGGTAATCATGCTTTTTCCCATGTCATGATTTCGAATCTCATATTCATTCTTCATTCTCTTAATTTTCCATTCCCATGTCATAAAGTTTAATTTTTGCTAATTAACTAGCTCTATGGCTTACGGCAGTGTGGTCCAACTTGCGGCCCGCTCATTCATTTCGTTGGCACTTGCCCTTCTTACTGGATAAAAAAATATTGATTAAACATTTGAAAAAAAAAACATACCATTAAATAACAATAAACAAAATAAAACAAAATTTTCTTTCTTTAATGTCTCTGGCCCTCTCTTTCCTATACTAAAGTTTGATTGACCCTCGGATAACTAAAGGTTGGAGCACACTGCAAAGCTTACGGAACTCTCCACCATTTCGACGAAATAATGAATGTTCGTCATTGGACTCTATCTTGGGGAAGATCAAGACAGTTTGAATCACAATCTTCTCGAAGATTCCTTCAAATATTTTCTTCCAAACGGCGTATTGGCATTTCTCTCCGGATTCCCAACCACCATTTTTTGTTTTCCTTTATTCGAGTTGCATGGCATGCGCATCTTAGCCTTCGTCATTTAATTATTTTCATGATATTGAGTAAATCATACAGTCTGTGGAGTTCTTCATTATAAAGTCCCCTCTGTATCCCGGTTATCTCATCCCGTTTCGACCCTTATATCTATTCTCAAAGCCTTATTTTCAAACACACACATAACCAATGTTCGTCTGCCATGGTCGAACTCCAGCTTTGAGAACCATGAAGTATTATGGGCAGAATAAGCGTATTTTAATTCTCTGCTTTCTTGATTTTAATCGCGAGTTTCGGAGCTTTCGAATTTAATAAACTTGCGGCGCCTGATGTTAAGAAATTTATTTCTTCTGTGACCTCATTTAAGCATTTTACACATGCTACCATATATTTTTGTTTTGCATTTTCTATGGTCTCATTCTTAATTGTTGTTCTTCTTTCCTTTAACCTCCGTGTTTCGGTTTATTATATTTTCTTCTCTAGGTTCACCTGCAGACCTATCTCATGACAAGCTTCTACTAAGACATCGGTGCTACTTTGTATTGCATCTATAATCGTCCCGTATTAAATCTAGATCATCCGCGTATACTAACACCTGGTTCAAGCCACTGATATTAGTCCTTTTTACTGTCTTTTGTTTTATACTTATTCTAATTAGTGGGGCCGATAAGGTGAAAATTTGTGCTACCTTTTCATAAAAGCATAAAATTTGGTATGATGAATAGGCATACCTGTAAGGTCATTTTAAGATATTGATGTAGAGTCCCGATAATCCAAAATGACGTACATTTCATAATTAGTTATTGATTCTAGTATTTGAGTGTTTTTTTTTTTTTAGATTTTAAATGTGTTTTACGGTACCCAACACAAATCTGATATCCTCTGAACATTGTAACTAATTTTAATTATACCCATAAACCATCGAAATTCAAGATGGCGGCCATTTATTTAAATATATTTTATAATGGGGTCGATTAGGTGAAAAATTGTGCATCTTTTACATGCTTTTGTTTTGTTCACAATGGTTCGTGGTGTCTTCAAAGCTTGCAACTTTAATTCAAGTCATTCTTCGTCATACCATGATGAAAATTTGAACAGGAACGTAAGTCGTGTGACAATACAGTATTCAATTGTAACTTTCAAATATTTCAATATATTTATATATTTTAAAAGCATCTTTTAATATTCTTTTAATATGAACTTCTTTATCCCGAAATAATACTAGCCTGCAACGATGTTGCGTTTGACTAGTTGCAGAGCACTAGGATTTGGGTCAAAAACATTAGCTTGAGAAAAAGTATCCGAACACCGAAATAACTAAAAAAAAACTTTTTAAAGAGACATATATTTCTTAAACAATTCGTATTAGAAAGTAAAAAAATAATTTTGTTTATGCATGACTGAAAAGAAAAGCATGGGGCTCGCTAATTTAACAATTGATAAAGAGACTGTATATGAGAGCGCGCTCCATGTTTTTTAGTCATGCATAAACTTTTTAGTACGAATTGATTAAGAAAAGTATGCCTTTCAAAAGTTTTTACTTTTTTCATAATAGCAGGACATTTGGCATGATGACTAGATATACATGTAAGGTGGTTTTAGTATATTGAGGCACTTTGAAATTGATGTAGAAGTCCCGAAAATCCAAAATGGCGTTCACGATTTTATGATACACCGTGCTATCACTAGAATTGTGGTCGATGTTATACGATTTTCAGCACTGCTCTGGATCAGTTGTTTGTATCATCCTTTTCATTCCTTGTGCAAGCATTTTATCAGCTTATCCCATCACTTTGCATGGGTGGAGTTCCTCTTTTGGCACAGTTCCTGCCCCCACCCCACCGAATTTAGGTACCTACTACAATTTACGTGTAATGTTATGGTAGAGGACCCACGTTTCATCCTCTGTCACCATTCTTTCCAGAAATAGCTCAAGTCTGTAACGGGTGAGCAGGGAACTTCAGATGTCAACTCGCTGCTGCTTCTGCTGATGCGTTAACGCATGTGGTACATGGTACAAATTCTAGATGCCCCAATATCCAAATTGGTTTTAGTTTCATTAACTCACCACTCTTGAATCAAGTGTGGTCATTTAAAAAATACACTTTAATTAATGGCCGCCATCTTGGATTTAAAGGATGCTTGGGTAAATTAAAGCTGGTGAATATATGTCAATGGTCTGAAATTCATGTTGAGGAGGTCCGCATCTGAAAATCTAACCATAAATAAATATATTTGAATTAATGGACGCCATCTTGGATTTGGAGAATTCTTGAGTTAAATTTGAATTGGCAAATATCCTTGATCTGAAATTGAGATTCAGAAAGTGTGAACAAGAAAGTTAATCAAATCTGGTAATAAATAAAGACTAAATGGCCGCCAACTTGGACTTAAAAGTGTCCTTCCGTAGTAGTTTAACCGTTAACGTTTTGCCATTACTTCAAAGTGGTTAATGATAGAAGGATCTTAATTTCCGTTCATAGCCGATTCTTTGAAATGTTGGCGCTAATCGGCCCCACTAAATGCAAAGTTATAGAAAGTACGAGTAGAACATGCAGTGACATCTTTAGAGCCCTCTTGTAAAAGAAACCTCTACTGAAAATGGTTCGGGAATAAGGGAAATAATAATTATAAGAAGTTTAATCTGTGGGTACATTCTATAGAATGTCCCTACCAAATTAGTAATTATAGTCGAGTGACCATTCATCCTCGGTTTCCAGGGAATTTCCCCGCATTAAGTAAGGCATTTTATACCCGGCTTGAAGAATAACATCCTTCGATAAAATGTTATTGCTTTATTTAGAAAGAAATATTCAAAAACCGCATTTCTTTATGATGCAGGATATTGTAGATGTAGGTATCTTTTGTACTAAAACGTTTATAAATATGAAATACGGCTTAAGTTATTGTATATTAAAATGAAAACTAATGTAAATGATGTTAGAAGTTATCCCGATTCTCTCCGGAATCACTGGAAAAAATGTACTCACCAACTATAATGAACCAGCGTAATCTATAGTGAACGAACGTTACTGATAATCTTGTTTGGAAACTAAATGTAATCATTACTCTGATGTTTCATTTTCATTGACCCTCAACTAATTTGTTAGCTCAACTTAATTATAGTTTAGCAATCACAGCGAAAGGTATGGTTAATTAAACGAAAAATAGTCCGACATTATCTTCTATTTCAGTTTTATTTAGTTTCTCAAATGCCCGACTTTCTAATCATCTCCTATTGCTCATGAGTCACGATATCTTGTTCATTCCATATTAAATTTTCGCGCCACAACTAGGTCGCGTTTGATAACAGCTATTGTTCGTAGGAGTGTTGTTGCTTTTATCGTATCTTTTACCAGGAGAGAGGAAAGATAATTCAGCAGTTTTATCAAGAATGTTCAACGTTTTGAACGTCGGAGTCCATTTAGAAGTGTGATGTACGTTGTGGTCCATATAATCAATAAATCTTATGCACAATTTTAATTCCTTTGTCTTTCATCCTGGTGCATCCCATGAAAATTTAGTTTTGGAATATTTCTAAACTGGGGCATCTCAGCTCCTTGAGATTTAGTGAATTTCTTTTTTTCTCTCAGCCAAGTGTTCAGCGTGCCAAATAACTCTAATATTTTATGGAATAGTAGCTAATTTCCCGGCGTTGCCCGGGTATTTATTTATCCCAATTTTCTATTAGACAGGAAAGGAAATAAATTCTATCTAGATCATTTTCGACTTTTTTATTTTTCACCCCTTATCATCCCTATGCAAATGAGTCTGCACGTGCACTTAAACGGGATCCGGAATGTGACTATTTAGCCTATCTTAGCGACCCTCGAAAACTATGGATTCGACACTAATATAGTTTTCGATTATTTTTACGTGTCACCCCTTCCCACCCCACCACCAAGGGTGCTGGAAGTGTCTTAGCCCTAAGAATTTTATTTTCAGATTATGATATGTGTACCAAGTTTAGTTGATATTGCTCGAGGCATTCGAGTTATGCTGGAACAAACATAGGGTATTCCGCCAGGGTTTTAAGTTTGGGGAGGTGTAAAGTCAAAATTGGGAGGGTGTAAGTGGAGCTTTGCACGTTTTCCATAGATTTTTGATCGTATATTTTTTTTTAGGTTGGGGGTGCTCTCTAGGATTTGGGGGGTAAAACCTCACAGGGGGGATTTGACGGAATCACTGACAAACATACATACACATACATCCATATATAGATAGTCATAGGTGTTATCAAACTGATAGCACTATTTTTGAGGGCTGAAAATACTCACCAAAATGAATTAAAATGACACATGCCGCAATGATACCAACTAACTAGGCCCTGGCCGAGTACTTTCCAACATCCTCTCCCCCACCCTACCTCGGCCTGAGTCATAAATACCTTAAGGCCACAAATAAATTCAATTCCATTCAATTAGCAAGAAAGGATTATAGAGACGTCATATTAGAAGGAAAGCTGATACATTGAAACATTTTAAACTGTCCCTTTTTTAGTACAATAAGTCAGAGTGTATCTGCATCGGAAAATACGTCATCGTGTATGGACGAAATGTCAGTAACGTCATATCTTCCTTCCTTTTAAAAATCATTACAAGTTGTTCTAATTGCCTAATTTGTCATGGCTATCCTCCCTAGCGAATCGAAAGGAACGCCACATATTTCTGAATTTTACTTTACTTTCTACTGGTTAAGGTATTTGTAAAAGAAAACTAACTTAGAAGCTGTTTCAGTACCACAAGTTATTTAAATTTAAAAATTTGATTTAATTAAAAAAAAAACAATAAAAATATTTTTTTTAGTCTTGAATTTGTCAACCTTGAAATAAACAATGACAGCTAACCACAAGGAAAGTTACATTACGTGAAATCTAATTTCCTGGACATTCTCCCTTTCCTTTGTATATTCTTCAGTTGTTCTTATGCGCTCCTTCCCCCCGTTGCCATCAGAAAACAAATAGTTTCTTCCTTTCCCAGACTGCATTGCCGAAGTTAGCCGACGTTGTCCGAACGCCTGCACTGTTGTAAGCGGTAAGAGATGTCAGATAATCAAAAATTGGTGTTTAAATATCAAGTAATACACTGTTTCCGCTTAGTTAACTTCCTTCTCGCATGTAAATCTATCTCGGTCTGAGCCAAAGTGGCCTAAAGGACCTAATTAAAACAAATCATCAATAAATTCATTTTGATCAGATTCGGAGATGCACAAACGTTGTTAGTAAAGTGGTTCCTTTTGTTCTGGTTCATACGCCAGGTACTATATCAACAGTTATTTGAATTTATCAGTCTTAAATATAATAGAATTAACGGAAGTGAGGAACGAGTAAGCAGCAATTATTTTAAAAAGTGGTTGTTCCGTCCTTAGAAAGTCGCCTTCTTTATTTGGAACATTAATCATACTTACAAATTTCGTCATTCAGATGAGAATTTAAGTATGCGGCTATTTCTTTCAGTTGGGAACAGTTAAAGAGTAATACTGTGATAATGATATAGTATGACCCCGGAATTCCGAACTGATTGGGCTGAGCCCTGTTCGAATTCCGGATCTTTTAGCGCATTGTAATAGGACAAATAAGCCGTGAAGGAGCGTCAGCCTGGGCGGTGCATCCCCCGTCATTTCAGAATGAATATGAGAACCCCAGAATAGCTTCCACCCTTAGTAATTGCCCACAGGGTCTCTCTCCCCAATCCTGAAATGACTGGGGAGCATTGCCCCCCTAATAAATCCTCCCATTTAGTAGGGTAGGAGTGAGACAGAGGCTAGTGACCTTGAGTTAAAATCAAATAGGGGACAAAGGCTAAAAATAATTGATCAGATGAACCTAATCGCTACTATCTTTAAACAAAAATTAACGTTCCCTTTGTTTAAAATCTGCAAGTTTTTTTCTTCAATCACAAAATAATTTCACGATCAACACCCTTCAAAAACTGATTTTCTGTTTATATACGTGTAAGTAAATCAGAGTTAATAATGAATAATTTCTGATTGGAAATTACAATAAGCAATTAGAATCTCAAAGAAAAATTGATAAAAAAAAAGAATACTAGCTCATAAGTGTTAACATTTCAATCAGGCTACGCATCTTTGTAAATTATGTTTATGTTTACTTTTTACAATATTTATTAACTCTTGAAAATCTTTGTAAAAATCACAACGCTCTGGAGCTGTCATCTATTGACCAGAAAGTGCATTAAAATATTGGAGATATTTTAGATGTAAGTATTGATATTTATGAGGAATGAAGTTCTGATTATTAGTAATAATGACTGAGATGGCAGGAACGAAAATCCACAAAATATTTAGAAAACACCTTTAAAGTACTTAAATTGATAATGACATGTTCCATATTTTGAAATAATGCAATCACTGTAATGTAAAAGTTTTTCGAATCACCTAAACAACAAAACGGTGTATTTCAATGACTTTGGCTTCGTGCGTGACCTTTGCCCTCACCCTCTGTGGTTCGGGGTTCGAGGTTGGGGCTCAAAATTTCGGTGTTGAAGACAGTTGAAGAGCTCTGTGGGTGAGCGCCAATGCTTGCTATCCTGTTATAAAGGTGTCCTCGGTTTGATTCCCAGTGCGGACACAAGTGGTTCGGAGCCCACATTAAACTTTACGCCCCGTCCTTAGGAAATCATCTTCATCCAATGGAAGGCAATGGTAAATCACCATTGGTTCACCTTGCCCAGGAAGCTTCTGCAAGACCACCATCATCATCATCACTTAAAAAAGTAACGCGATGCTGTCACGATAGTCAGACACACGGCCACTAGGAGGCGTAACGCTCTCTACTTGAATGTAATACAACCAACTGATAAGCCAGGGCTGTCATCCTGCCCAGTTTAGTTTAGTTCAATGATTTTCCGTTTATTTGTATGCACGGGTTTTACAGTGTATTAATACATGAAGTTATGGAATAAGTTATAAAGAAATATCCTTGTTCCAATTCTTATTTTAATTTTTGTTCTTCCTTAGTATCTAGCGCATGTTTAATTTGCCCAATATTCTTCAGGAGGAGTGATGACGTAAACATTTAAATGATTTAACCACGTGTTACTGTCTCTATGAGCACGTAGACGTAGAAAGTGTGTCATTGCGCTCTTCTGTAATTTTGGTGAAAGGTAATGCGAAGTGTTTTCACTGCTGTTGTGTTGTGCTAAACGATTTTTTAGGTTCCCACTTAAATATTGCTGTTTTCTTCCCTCTGTTTCCTACTGTTACGCCCCTAAACAAACAAGCTTCTTCTCTTAATCTTCAATAAATGCCAAATGAAAAGGGTGACATTCTTGTAGCGTGAAATACCCACTCTAGATCCAGTTTGAATTCCTTTCATATACCAGGTGTATGCGTAAGTAGTTTCCGGTTTACCTAAGAGATGGCGCCAGCGAAAAGTACACAACGTATTCATTTGACACATACGTCATTTTGTTCGTCTGACATTAAACTACAAACACACACAAGTTGAGTCCGCCAAACACTAGCGTCTTTGTTTTATCGTTCAGTGATCATGTCGAAGTTTGTGCCTGAAAAAGAACATTTGCGGCACGCATTGCTTTTCTTATTTAATCAAAAGAAAAAGGCTGTTGAAAGTCATCGTGTGCTGGTAGAAACATATGGTGAACACGCTCCATCGATTAGAACATGTGACAATTTACAAGTGGCGATTTCAATGTGAAAGACAGTGCACGCTCTGGTAGACCACAAAAGTGCGAAAACGAGCAATTGCAGGTGTTATTGGAGGATGACCCAACTCAAACTCAACAGCAATTGGCAAAAGCATTAAATGTGTCACAAGAAACAATCAGCAGACGTTTACGAGCAATGGGGAATGTAACGAATTTCCCAGTTTAATTAATGCGAGCGCTCTTCATGCGGCGATAGATTTGTTTTGTTTTCGCGCCAAACGGAACTGGTGCTGCCGCCTAGGCGTTCTCTTTGGTAATTCTGCAAGCCACATGGCTTCAGATCAGAAATTGGTAAGTGGGGAGGTACACCTATAAAAGTATTCTCTAGAAAGTTCTTGTACGCAATGGTTTTGTGTTGTAAAGATTTGTTTAACTCTACACATCCTCAACATGAGCAAGGTGGTAATCAATATTAGTTGGTAATCATATGGAAAGGAAAGGATAATAAATAGGAGTAAAGTTGGAGATCGTCCCGATATACCACGCACTGGATTCGAGCCGATTCAATTTCTATTTATCCACCATTTCTGTGTTCCGGTATGCGTAAGTACAATTCCGTAGTGTGTGTGTGTGTGTGTGTGTGTGTGTGTGTGTATAAATGTTGATAGTGCAGAATTTAATTATTTATGAATTGTATCGCAAGACATCTTATTACAATATATTCAGTCTTTAAACACAACCAAATTTAACATTTTGTTCAATGCTAATCAAGGCTGTACATTGGGCCAGTCAGGTAAAGAGGAAGAGAAAAGCAGTGGACAATAGCCTGTGTTTCCAAAACGAAAACAAACAAGACTGCTCATGAACGAAATAAATATTGTAAATTAATGCTATTCATGACGAGCGAGGATGAAACGAGTGTAGAGTATTATTATTTAGATTGTTATTGCATGTATAGTATAGTATTATTGTAATGTGTATACATGAGTGTAACTGTACCAATTTTGGACCACCAGCATAGGTGTGAACATAGCCCAATAAAATATTGCAAAAGAAATGCTGCTTGGATATTCTTCAATGCTAATAGTTTACTACTCACTAGTTTCCTTGCATTAAGTAAAGATCATGTAAGTACAAGATACTATTTTCTCGGGGGGCAGAGTCCACTACGTACCCCTTTATTTAAAATTCTTGTTGGCTTTATTCCAGTACTAATTGCTAGTACTAACTAGATAGTTGGGACCTGGATTATTGGTAGCAATATAGAACTCTTGAAGCCCGGCGAAATCGTTAATGCACAACGATATCGCCAACAAATGATTAATTTAAATCACGCATTTATCGAAAGACGACCGGAATGGGCCCGAAGACATGGTAAAGTGATTGTGTTACACGACAATGCGCCGTCTCACACAGCAAAACTAGTGAAAGACACCTTGAAATCGCTTGGATGGGACATTCTTCCGCACGCGCCGTACTCCCCAGACCTGGCGCCATCTGATATCACCTCTTCGAATCAATGGAGCACGCGCTCGCACAGCAGCACTTCAGCAATTTCGAAGATGTTGGAAAATGGCTCGACGAATGGTTTGCCGCAAAAGACAAGCAGTTTTTCTGGCATGGTATGCATCAATTACCTGAAAGATGGACGAAATGTGTAGAAGCCGATGGCCAATATTTTGAATAAAACAAAATTAATTTCACTTGAAAATTACGTGTTTTCTTTACCACAAAAACCGGCAAAAATTTATTCATACACCTTGTATGCTTCAAATTAAAATTATTCTGAACTTGGTTTCTTTTTTTTTTTCACTATCAATACGATCACAGTTATTATGACATCACTTTCTAGCAATACTTCTGTCGATTCTAGGATTCCCAACTGTCCCGGTTTGGGCGGGATTAACCAGGAATTCTATGTCTTGTTCCGGAGGATTTTTTTTGTTTGCTAAAATCCCGGAATTCAATATTCCGTTTCTTGAATAATGAATATACGGTACGCTGGTTAGAAAAAATATTTTTTTAAAATTTAAAAAAATGCAAGTTTGCAATTATCGCAATGTTTGACAGAGATTACTCAAACGAAACAATGCTTAATTTTATAAACGGAAGTGTCCCCCCCCCGACCCTTTGTTCTGCTGATAACATAGCTTACAAGGAAGGTTACCAAAGTGTCACACTCGAATTTGTATGGAACTCCTACGGTGGGTAAAGGAAGGACGTTTAAGAGATACGTATTTTTTTTATATCGGCAGAAGTTAGAGTTAAAGGCGGGAAACACTTTAAAGGTGAAAGATAGGCAAATTTCACATATTTTAGCAATGCCATAACTGCAAATGCACACCTCGCATTTCCTTGACACTGAATAAAGGAGGGAAGAAATAGGAGATATGTATATTTTTATATTGACGGACGTGAAAGTTAAGGGGACAAACAGCCCCTTAAAGTTGAAATATTGCTCAATACACGTTTAAGCAAGGCAAAGTCTGAGGAAAAATACCGATTTAAAAATTTTGCTGAGGTGACGATGCCTAATCTTCCCAGCAGCAATGGTTGTAAATAAGAAAAACAATAATAATGCTCCTGTCTTTTCCGTGTATGTCCATATCTTTCCTTTGCACTTAAAATACTTTAAAATCAAGATATTCTAAAAATATATATATATTTGGCTTGATTTTATATTTTTAGATCGGTACTTAAAATTATAGGACCAAAATTTGGTTAATTGTTTTCTATCCCAGGGTCATTAAGTACGATGTTGAAACATTTGTGCTTCTTTGAGTGGAATATGCCATAACTAAATGTATTTTTTGTTGTTGTTGTTGTTGTGATGATAATAATGATGATGATACTTTTGCGAAATTTACTTTTTCATAAAAGTGTGTCTATATTTTTTATATGAAAATATGTAATAATTTAAATCATAAACCTGGAAAGCATGCACAGGCCTATGGGGAAATATTTTCCCTGGAATGGATCAACCCATAGTTGGAAACCCTATTCGATCCTGCTATTGACACTACTCCTCGATAGCAAAGTAAACTTTATTCAAACTTTATTATAAGCTTGCTATGTCAAGTGTAAAAGCTCATATCAAGCTTGAATCATACTTACTAGCTAGCACCTGCCAAGCTTTGTTTTCAGATTGCTATATCAACAGCGACCAAATATATCAATACATCAGTCAGTCTACGTTCAGCTTGAATCGAGCTTCCAATATGAAGTAAACTTAATACCTTCAATTGAAAACTTGAATCAAGCTTCTTACATGAATCGTTACTACACAAGCGAAAATCAAGCTAGAATGAAGCTTGTCGCAAGCTTGCATGCTATGTGGGCTACTACTACTACTGCTATTATTATTAGTGTTGTTAATAATAATAATAATAACTGGTGATTGATTTCGATTGGGAATTTAACATTAGGAAAATTGAACTTCCTGGTTGAGCCCCAGGGCTTGCGTGTGCCATGTAACCGTTCGACGATGCAACAGTTTAGATTTGATTTTCATGAATTAATTTTACATGCTCACAGACAGTAACAGAGTACGAACAAAAGAGGGATACTTTTGCAACTAATGATCTAACCCAATAGTTTTTATATTCATTTAACAAAATTAATTGTCGTGGAAGAATATAGTTCTCTCGGCGGATTTGATTGATAACCTACACATGTATTTCCTTAGTTTAGAAATATGATTACAAAATCTATATAGAAAATATATATAAAGTTCATATTAAAAAGTCGTGGTAATGTTAATGCCTTTGATTTTCAGATGTTATAGTTATTTTTACGGGCTACAGCCTTATCCAATCCCGTTGTCTAGTGATTACAGTCGTAGATTTTAGAACGGCATGGGAGAACCATGGGAGTTCGACTCACGCTGTCGACATCGTGAGTGAGGTCGTGCAGGATTTTCCTCAGTATCACCAGGCGAATGTTTGGATTGTACACAGACAAAAACCTTCACCTTTACGTTCCCCATTCTGTTCCACGGAATATTGGCAGTCGAGAAACATCTCCCCTTGAGTGCAATAAGCATAGGTTTTAGATAACAGTGAAGGGAAACAAATTTAAGAAGCCGGCGACAATGAACGCCTTGGGCAGGCGTGATACCCCTCCCTCTGAGTAGATAGTACATAATAAAACATATTGGATCTCTCTCGATGTGAGTTGTTTTATAAAATAAATCGCTGAAAGATGTAATCAGTAACAACGAAACCAAGATCAGTGTAGAAAAATACATGGAAGATTCGTTGTTATAAAAATTAAAGATATCCAAAATGTTTCACTATGGGGGACCGGTAGCCTGATGGACACGTTGTAATATCCAAACTCCGAGGCCTTTCCCCTGTTTGATTCGAATTTTTATTTAGAGGGACTTATAACCTTTTCTAATATTTGTCTTACATTGAGTTTGACACGATGTATTTCAGTGTTTGACACTTGTAATATTTGAATGTATTTTATGTACACATTTCACTAGTTGAAATGCTAATAAAAAGCGTATAAGCAAGGTAAAAGCACCAGTAATGGACAGTGTACCAGTAATGGACACTTGAAAGTATATTTCGTAAAATAAGATTTTCTGAAGGGCGGAAATCATTTCACCTACGTAGAAAAATTTAACATAGTATTTTCTGTTGCCACTGAATATTATTCGCTCGTCATTTGTTTCATCTGATATTTCTGATATGATGTTGAAGTTAGTTCAATGGTCGCACCTACTCTTCCATGCATTCTGTTAAGCAAGTGACTAAGGCGAGAGCTTTCGTTTTTTATTCATGAAATTACAATAACGAATTATTTTGTTGTTCTGCACTATTATCTATTACTAAATGTCTTTGTTTCAAGCATATCAATGGTCTAAACAATTATAACTTAAGATCTGTTTTGCAAAGCAGGGGTTGTCCATCAGCGGTACGGCAACGTAAGTTTTTGTCCAGTTTTGGACACTCACTATTCATTACTGGGTTGAAATAAAAATCCTTGATTGATTGAGATTTTATTAACGTTCTAAGCGAGCTTATGAGCTTCTAAGGGCGAGACTTCAGTTTTTGTTAAAGTGAACTCCAATCCACACCTTCCAATAGTCCTAAGCGGAAATTGAACCCATGACCTCGCGCGCAAAAAGTGAGCGTGCGAAACTCTCGGCTAAATCGAGGGCGAAATCGTGATTCTGTTAGTTGCTTTATTTCAACTTGAGAATGATTATTTATTTTTCATGAGCATAAGTTTGCCAGGAAATTTTTGGTCCCATTTTTGCCAAGATGGACGCTGGGATGCCCATTGATGAAACGATTGGTTGTAGTTTTAGATACTATTCATTAGAACTTACAATTTGCATTTTTATGGCCACAAGGAATCTATGGCTTAGGTCGGAATAGGGTAGAGGGAAGGAGTCAGACAGGTCTAAATAGAAGGTACCATCAGGCATTCATCTGCTATAACTGAGGAAGAACCCTGTTAAAACCTCAGTAAGGATGGTAGACCGCTGGTTTCGAACCCAGGACCTTCGGAATGACCACGCAGTAGAATTTCATGGAACGATCAGATAATCGAAGAACAACATTTAACATATATTCTTATTTGGTACTCATATTCGCAACATCAGCAATGATTGATGGAAATATTTTGAGTTGAACAGCATGTCCATTACTGGAG
Source organism: Lepisma saccharinum (assembly GCA_022664845.1). NCBI lineage: Eukaryota > Metazoa > Arthropoda > Insecta > Zygentoma > Lepismatidae > Lepisma > Lepisma saccharinum. The sequence continues at coordinate 39,281 of JAGDQP010000218.1, forward strand.
CATCCAATTATTTCCCACGTCACTGGTACAAAAATAATGTTAGACAAAAAAAAACTTATTTACTCTCAAATAGTGTACGTGAATCGAAGTAATGGGTAGAAGTCACTACAAGAAAGCATGGAGAACGTAACATGCTGATTTGGTCAAGAAATTTGAACTGTATTTGAGTTTAAAAAATTATAACTGTGAAAAGTGTCTACTTTATTTTTTAATTATTCCATACAATTATACGAAGTAGTCCATAATCATACTGTCTTATTAGAATTTATTCACGACCTTTAGATATCTATTACAGAGGCTGAGATAGGTTACGGGGAAAATCCGACCAGGACCTAAGTTTAAGGTATCATCACGTAATTTGTTTGTTGAAACTAAAATCCCTGGAAAACCTCAGTCAGGATGATCGCTCGTCTTTGATATCAACCCCAGGAGTTCGCGAGTTTGAAGTCAATGCTCTACCAATTGAGTTACGACCTCTCGGTCTGGCTGTTCTGTTTTATTCATACTAGATAACCATCTGGACCACAAAGGCCTTTTTATTGCAATATCATCATAAAAACCCGGGAGAAAATAATTGTAGACCCATAGTTTAGTGGTTATCAAGCACACAGATTTACTTGTCAAATTAGTCGAACAAAGAAACAGTGGAAATATTGGATCTCTCATCAATGATTTTATTCTACTAACCTCTGCCAACTAACTGATGTATTTAGGAATAATACACTGCTTTTTCCAACACTTGAAATTTGTTCTAGGTTCCTCTTCCTTCAGATTTGAATCAGGATTTAGGAAACACAAAATGATGCTTCCACTAGATCGCCTCACAAGTTGTGCTTTCTTCCAACTTTCATATTTACGGAAATGCGACATGCTTATAGGATTTCTAACGCTGGCTTTGTGTTTATTTCTTTATTTATTTTCGATTTTTCCTTTCTGATTTTCCTTCCATTTCTTCCTTCTACGATTCGGAGTAGAGAAGCAAAAAAGGAAAACAATACTTTCTCATCATCTACCATCTTTATTATAGATCATTTTTCTGCTAAGAGCACCACACCATTTGCTTTACTTACGTCAGAAGAGTGCTCACTGAGGAAAGTCATCTTTCAGACTTGTGAAAGGTTTCTGCTGCAGCTCCCTTTCCAGGCTATCACTCGTAGATTAACTTAAGAAGGCATATAATAAATATAATAGCCAGTCACATGGCGGAGGCCATGGCATTTGGGATCGACACGAGGAGAAGTGGAATTTCTTTGAGATCCTCTCACCGGCATTTCGAACAGAGATACATCTAGTTTCCCTCGAGAGAATGTCAGAATTATTCCTTAAATTAAGATCAGAACCGTTGCCTGTTTTTCTTATTGCATGGACAAAATACGAAGTGTAGATGTAGTTTAAAACAGTTGCGGCTAATGATAAGATAGCATTATGGCGCAACAACCACATTATTCGTTATTCTTCTTCTTATTATTATTTGTTTACAAATAATATCCATTAATCTCAAGTGTCGAGTAAGCTATATAATTTTATTTTATTTCAGTCTGTTCAAGAAAGCCATAATTTTATTTCAGAAAGAGTAGAAATATTTCAAAATCTTGTTCTTTTGTGACAACCACATAACTATACAACAAGTGTTTTCTCCACTGCTTCCTATCTGAACATTCAGGGTCAGTTCTACAAGCAATCGCTAAGCTTCTAGTCAGCACTACGTTGAGGCCAAGTCTGATTTCGACCAATGAGAGTACGCAAAATGGAGTTGACCTCAACTTAGCGCTGACTGGAAGTTTAGCGGACGATTTTTAGGACTGAACCTTTAAGCCGTCTAGCTGTTCCATTTTGTTTGAAACCAAACACATTTATTGTCACCAAAATGCTCTGTTTGAAAACTTCCATGTAGACGGAGCAACAAGGAATTAAATTTGGTCGTAGCATAGATGCAAAGATACGTAACAGCATACGAATCAAAATTATGCTTTGGTCAATACAAACAATTGCATTTCTTGACCATTTTCTTTTATTGAAACAAATGACCCGTCTCGATTCGTTTGCTGTTAAGTTTCCAAAAATCCACATTTCGGGCTTGAACTCAGAACTTTGGACACGCTGACCTAACGCGTTAGACCACACGCCCATCATCGTCAGTAGATAATCGCTATTTATCTGGAAATTATGCTAGAACTAGAATTTTAATTTCCACTGTGTGTAATTGTTTTATTAGAAAAAGCTATCAGTAATATTTATTTACACGACCTCCTAGTATATTGATAGTAGTCACGAACTGCGAAACGGCATTGATAAATCAAACAAGTTCGAGCCTTTCTATTCTGTCAGCTATACTAATTGAAGTTTTCTCCAGTTTTAACAGGCGAATGCCGGGACGGTACACAGACTTCTACTTCCCACTCCCATGAAGACTGCTCAGATAGGGACATCATCCAACAGACTGTTGCTGCTCGCTTGGGCTATTGCTGCATTTCTGGTGTATACAGATTTATTTATATTGTTTAATAATAATAATAATAATAGTATAATAATAATAGTATATATGTAGTATACTTTCTAGATGTTTTAAGCTTACAGTGGTAATACAACACTGAGAAAAATTAAACATCGTATTTTGGTCAATTGAAGGGCCAAGATTGGTAGCTGAGTTTAATAACACTATTGTTTTCATCGCATAAATGTAGACTTGTGATTTTTCATTACACATAAAACGTTAGTTCCTATTCCTAAAACTAGATACTTTAGTGACCGTAAGATGCCAGTGCTAGGTATGGTTAATATAATTAGCAAGACGACACGGAATGATTTATGCATCCCCGGATTTCTTTTACCTTGAGTTACCATATATATCTCTCGCACGAATCTTTTGTTAAACCGATATGATCGACGTAATATAATTTGAAAACAATACAAAAGACTAGCTTATGTCTCACTCATACTCCTTGTTTCCAAGTTAATATGGCAGCGTAGCGTGCAACATTTTCACACTTTCTGACTAACTTTTTCTGAACGAAAGGGTAATAACGGTTCTCAAACACACGAATCTTATTCACACCTAATACATCTCAAGCCACATAAGGAGATATGTAGGTTAGCAAAATTTAAGATGTCATGATCCAGGAGGAGGGCAGCTAGGGCCTCCGGAACTTCGAATGTCACAAAAATGTATATAAAGGCAGTAGTGAGGTTGTAATGGAATATCTTGAAATCGGGAAAAGTAATCAAAATAAAACTTGCACAACATATAACTGACCACAAGTAGTAACAAAACCCATAAGCAGTGTTGCCAACCCAGAACAAAGTTACAATTTTTAAATAGCATTATATACCAATTGCACAGTGGAAAAGTACTGGTACTAGAAAAGAAAATATTACAAGTTGGTTGCACAGTGTTGCAAGCTATGGAAGATATATGAGCTGAAAGTTGTCCTGTTAGAAAATATATGTGGAAACATAGGCCAATATGCTGGTATCTGGAATAACAGTAAAAACGCTAATCAGCACGTATACTACCGAGGGTTGAGGAATAGTGAAAGCATTGTCACCACTCAATGGAACCACGTGTCAAGTAAGATATATTTAAAAGGCACTAGTAACAAAAAAAAGAACATTGTGGACATTGGTACCATAGTGTTGCAATCTTCGTGTTGGTGTGATATATCTTCCATAGTTTGCAACACTGTGCAACCAACTTGTACTATTTTGTTTTCTAGTGCCAGTACTTTTTCACTGTGCATTAATTGGTATATAATGCTATTAAACAAAATGTAACTTTGTTCTGCGTTGGTAACACTGCTTATGGTTTTTGTTACTACTTGTGGTCAGTTATATGTTGTGCAAGTTTTATTGTAATTACTTTTCCCGTTTTCAAGATATTTCATTAAAACCTCACTACTGCCTTTATATACATTTTTGTGACATTCTAAGTTCCGGAGCCCCCTAGCTCCCCTCCCCCTGGACCATGGGACCTTAAATTTTGCTAATGTACATATCTCGTTATGTTGCTTACGATGTATTAGGTGTGAATAGGGTTTGTGTGTTTGAGAACCGTGACAATTCCTTGTGAGTAATGTGGTACTGATATCAGGTGCTTCCTTGTTATCTCTGTGTTGAGATCTGAAATTACTATTCTTATAAAATATGGCACAATACTAAACGTAGTTTTGTATTAATGTACTAACGATTTTTTAAAAAAATATATCTATCTATGCTATCATTATTACACGTGCTGCAACATAAACCGAAGTGTCTAAGACTATGAAGCAAGTGAAAGATATTTCTTACATAATATTATACAATCTATAATTATTGTAGTAGAACCATTGTTGAACGTGGTTTCTACGGGAATATAGACTTGTGTATAATGGTAAAGTATTGATTTATTCTAGTGCGATTTCTGGGGGGTGGATTTGTTGTGACTTACTTAGGAAATTGGAGTCAACAAATAAATTGATTTTTTTTTCTTTTGTCCGTTCTTCCAATTTAATGACAACTTAATAAAAGTTATATTTGGTACTTCTTTACGTTTTTGTGTAAGTATTGGTGGACTGAGATGAAATTAGAAAATGAGGAGAAAATGATCTCGACCATGATGAAAGTAAGACATTTATGTTTATGGTCAAGAACAGGTATGAAGAAATATTGGTGCCACAATAGGAGGAAGAAAATGATAATTGATGAAAGTATGGAAATTAGAGACCAAGTGAAAGTGAAAATACGGATGATTTAGGAGGAGAGAGAGACCAACTAGTTTACAATCTGTAGTGTAACGGAAGCTGGGACAAAAGTTTTCCAAGTCAGGAAGTAAAGGTTCATTCTTTCAGAGGCCCTTAACATAAATTGGACAAAGAAGTGGTTGGAAACATTACCAAATGTTTATCCTTTTTCTCTGTTTTAGAAACTAAGATATACAAATGAAACTCAAAACTCAGGTCCTGGCCAAGAACGTTTTACTGGAACTCAAATCACTGATCAAGAAAAATAAAGATGTGAGTTGTTAAGCTCCTTCAGATCAAAAATAAGAAAGCTAACAATATGACGAATGCGGTGTATTATTGTGTATTAATCATTGTTTCAAACTATTTATCTTTTAGCATGAATGAATTTTATTTCAATAAGTACATCCCTAGAAATGTAACGAAATTTCATTTGCTGTGTGTACTTTTAACACTTTTTTTTATTTAAATATAATTTTCTTTGAGTGAAATTACTGTATATAATCATTTCAGTAACAAGCTATTCATTAATTGAGACGTTTGCTCGAACAAAAGAGTCTATGTTGCATGTTAAAAGACAGAACATAGACTTTTGTTCGTAGATACGCCTTAATTGTATAATTAAATCTATGTTAATTGCAATCAACTAGCGAATTCGAGTTTGTATCTACGATTTGGTTTCGGGGAAGAATATATATATGATTACTGATAACTAACTGAATTTGTGGGGTGCAAATACTCTTAAATACGTCCTTGAAATAACAATAACCAAGTACTGCAACACTCAGCAGAAACAACCACCGGCCCCCACTGGTCTAACATACAGTATAAGCGTATAGGTCTACCTTATTAGTTTTATTTTAATTATAAAGAAATTACATTGAGATTGATTCTCAAACTCTTCGTTACTCGTAATGATGTTCATCATTAGTCGATTTAGATCGATTTCTTTCCTCTCCTTTGTACTTCTTATTTCCTTTATTTAGTTGATGCCTTTCACTTGTTCTTTCTGTCTTTCCTGTATTTTACCTATCTTCTTTCTGTCACCACATCACCTTTACATCGTCGCTCTAAGCCGTCTTCATTTCCTTCGTCTTTCATTAAGGCTTGCTTGCGACAACACGTTGACCACCCACTCTCATCACTAACGTCGTTAGAGACACACAGAGAGAGACCTGCGTATTCGACGAAAGGTATTGCTTCGCGCCCTTTAGAGCTTCTTTGTTCTGTCTCTTTCTATGTGTGGGGATCTTTTTTTTGACCGTTGAACGTCTCTTATTAGCGCCTTCTATAGTTCATCAGTAATTCTTGTTAAGAAGTTCCATTCGCTTGTCTTTTAATTATCGCCTCAATTTTGTTTTGATCAGTGTTTACCATTTCCTGTTCTTTTCATGAGTTGTTTCCGTGTAATTTCCGGATATAAACAGACTTAAGTCAACGTTATTGATGATGTCGGAAAGATCTTTCGGTTTTCTATTAATTTCCTAGTGAACACTGAGTTCCTTTGAAAAATAGAAAAGATTCTGAGGAAAATGGGGACATAATTAAATTAGGTGGGTAGTTCGTTAACACAATGAACAGAAACATCATTGATAACACTGACTGGTATTTAACGAGGGTACAGCTCTCATCCATTAAGCTTTTGTGACTGTACGTTTCGAAGGATCTGTCGTATTTTAACTGCAGTTCATGTTCGTCCTTTTAGCGGACACAAAATATTTGATTCTCTTTTACATTGTTCGTCGTAGACAAGAACAACCTTCTTCAACAAAGGTACAAGTTTTGATACATCATTCCATAATCATGTTTGCTTTTGTGATGCTTCGATGTATATAAAATTCCTCTGTGTTTCTCCATGTATTAAATTATCTCAATATCCATACGAATACATTATAACCCTCACCATAGATTGCTCATAACTATTTGTTGATGTCTGTAAACGATGCTTGACAATGGCATTTATAACGGTAGAGCATCGAACCCATCTTTCGTTTTCTCTTAGACTGTTCTCTTAGCTTTTAGTTTCATTCATGTATTAACCAATAACACTCCAGCTTTCTCCAGTTAAATAGTGTTTAACTTTATTTAATCCTTAGCCAATGATACTGAAGCTTTCTCCAATAAAATAGATTTTAACTTTATTCATACACTAACTGATTTGCACACCCGTTGGTGCGGGGTGAACACAATATGTTGGCAACTCTTAATCGATGTTGACCTGTGTTACTTTCAGTATGAAGCTGGGTTAGCGGTGTTAATCCAGAAAAAAGATAAAGGTTATCGGCAAAAACTGAGACCATCAATCTTTGGTTTACTTAGCTACTGGCTTCGTTGTTTATTCACCATGCTATAGCTTCTGTAGGAAGACATTGGGCGCATTCACTAAAGGCTGAGAGAGCAATTTAATCGTATTGGTTGCTACCTATAATAGGCAAACCAATAAGATTTAAGTGCTTTCTCAGCGCTTATGGCTGCCTTGTTAGTCCGTTGAATGCGCCCATTGCTATTAACTTGTCACTATTTCAAAGTCTTTCTTCTCCTTTGAAGATGAAGACTTATTGTAAATGATATTAAGTTGTAGTTAATTATTTAGGCTATATATTATTTAAGTTAAAAAGTCCTTTAGCATGGACATTTCAAAACTTGTATTATCTTTTAATTACCATTGATGGTGCTGAGGTCGTTAAACAAACTATTGTATCAGCTGTATCAGTGGAGCCAAACCCTTCTGATATAGACAGTCTAAGAACGACCACTAATCTTTGTGGGGGTAATACTATTGTATGTTAATTGGTTATTTTATTCGACTCTCACAAGCCGTGAATGTCAAATCAATCGCACTACAACTTAATAATGTAATACTGCTTTTAGACGTGAACATTCCTACTCTGTTCACACACATAGAGTTATTTTATTTTTCAAAACTTCTTTCTTTGGGAACATTAAAAGCAAACTTTTCGTATGCACAATAGATGGTTTGACATGACTGATCTTTTTGTTTCTGTCTTGAAGTACAATGAATATAAATAATAATAATAAATCACAGGCATATGAAATCCACTACTACTGGATGAGACCTCTCCTCGGAGATTGGTCTACTGCTCCCACGCTGACCAGACGGGTTGGGAGAGTGGAGCCAAAGCTCTCACTGTGATCGCCACTATATTTTATTCATAGCAGCTCTGGAATTGCATCACGATGCTGGGTGGACACCGTTTCAGACCAACACGCCTTGGAAAAAAAATCCTTAGCAGCGCCGGGAATCGAACCCGAGACTCCTCAATCCGTAGACAGACACGCTA
>JAGDQP010000218.1:63574-94950 GCA_022664845.1 Lepisma saccharinum
TTATTGGAGTCATCTCCTTTTCAACGAGGCTTCATCAATAGATTGGACTATTGGAGTCATCTCCTTTTGGGAAATTGAAGTCGTCAACGAGACTTTATAAGCAGATTGGGCCATTGAAGTTATCTCCTTTTCAACGAGGCTTTCTAAGCAGATTGGGCCATTGAAGTTGTCAACGAGGCTTTATAAGCAGATTGGGCCAGTGAAGTTGTCAACGAGGCTTTATAAGCAGATTGGGCCAGTGAAGTTGTCAACGAGGCTTTATAAGCAGATTGGGCCAGTGAAGTTGTCAACGAGGCTTTATAAGCAGATTAGGCCATTGAAGTTGGCTCCTTTTCAACGTGGCTTAATCAGCAGATTGGACCTTATTGTTTCTTTTCTTTTTTGAAACTGGTTGGTGTTCTAAAATAAGGTATGTAAGGTTCGTCTATCCATTTTCGATTAGTAGGTTGCCTTCATTGTAGAAACCTGTTGCAGAATTAGATGTAACGGTTTTAATATATTTTGTTCTTTAATTTGTTTATATAATGATAAGCATTTAATGATTTCTCGATTGAAGTGTGCGTATATCTAAGACTTTTATCTTTTAAGAAATATGTTTTATTAAACGATAAACAATGTGCATGTGCATTACTTGTTGATAACAGTTGTTGCCAGTTGTTACAGCTTTACAGCTCTTAAATCATTCAGTTTATATTTGAAGCGTATGCGCGAACAAACGTCTTTGTTTCATTTCACCTCTATTTAGGGAAACGGGAAGAAAATTTAAACTTGTCCGTAGAGCGGTGTGGCGTTGAATGCTGACACATAGAATTTTGTTCCATCAATCAACACACTGTTTAAAGCGGCTACTTTTTTTCGTAGCAATGTAAGCAGTAACATCTATTTTAAAATATCTGTTAAAAATAGCAATTTAAGAAAAACCTTTCTAAATTCGAGTTATTTGTTACAAACCTAGAAACAGTGTAAAGCGCACCATTTTATAATAACTTAATTTTCTGTAGCTAATTATCTGAATAGTAGAGTTATAAACTGCCGTTAGGACTTAGTACATTAGTTCATATTATACCTTGCGGCATTGTACGTAATTACCGGAGCTTTTAGAGATTCTGTTAGAGGTTCAGTCTCTTCGCGAATAATTAGTATAAATCTGATTAAAAGTTAATTAATTAGTTGGAATCCTTCGGATATAAATAAGAACTATTTGACAATACAAATGAACACACTAATAAAAATACGTATTACGTAATAATTGCCTCGGGTTAAATTTATTAATGAGCTTTTCGCATCTTTAATTCAGGTCGGGATGAGTTAGGTAAACTATAAGGAAAGTATCAGCCAGAGTCTTACTTACCGTAACATCAGTGTTCGATTTATACAATTTCCAGAGAGGGGAAAAGAATTAGTGAGATATGTATTATACGGTATCTTGGGATCGTCCATATCCCAGGCTAGAGGTATATATTTGTGAACAGAGCCAGGGAGGGATTTTTGCAGAGAGGGGGAATCCCAACCATCCTCTGCTACAAATCGAACACTGCGTAACATCGCGACATACCTCTGGTGAATCTGACGGAGACCCTGGGAGTTCTAGAGGATTGATTGTAAAAGTATGTTAGTTAATTACACTAAATTTCCTTTTTTGTCATGTGCTAAGACCAATTTATTCCAAAATTTTAGTCAATTTCGTTCATGAGAAAGTCATCTCTAAAGATCCTGATTGTCAATATTCTTCGGTCTTCGCCAATGTTTACCTTTCGTTGTATTAATTTAAAAAGAATCGTATCCCTGAGTTCACTAGAATATCCGTAATAATCATTAATAACAATACCAAAGTTAGTCAAGATGGTTTATCTTAACTTGGTCCCTAAATTGGCATTTCACTTAACTTTAAGGCGTTAAAAGGCATTCACAACACATCTTCACTGAGAAAAAAGACAACTTGCAAATATCGGCTATCAAGTTGTTGCCAGTTCTTTCATTCCTATGTATTTTATTTTATAAAAAAGTCTTCTGCACGTCTAGAAGAGAGAAAGTCATCGTAATGGTGAGTCTACACTGTGCTAAGTTTTTGTGCGTACACATGTTGGTGAGGACTGTATCAAAACGACGAAAATCTTCGGTCATTTCTTTTCTACTTCAAAATTTGAAAACAGAAAATGAGACAATAGAATATATACGCAACATTACTTTCTGCACAATTAAGTATTTTTATTGGTAGAATGCAGTACAGTAGGTTTAACGACGCACACAAAAATGAAACATCGACAAGAGCCGAAATGATTGATATAATTATGTTCTCTCTCAATCAATTTGGAATGTTTTTGCCATCATTGTTCATCTAGTTGCCAAATTCAGGGAGCGATAACTAAATTCATTGTATATATACATATTTTATATTCGTCCAGCATTTTAATATGTACTTACAGAGCATGAAATATTTCCGATACATTTTAAAAATATTTTCGTTATTTCCGAACATAGAGTTAGGAATATAAATAGGGGGAACATTAGGCTGTTTTGATAGAGAGGGGAATGAAGCCAAGAGACGGCAGGGACGAGGCATTTCGCCCATATTAACTGGCCCCATATTTAGAGGCCCTCTTTTCCGAGTATTACTTCCCTGAGGTGCACTCATCCTCCTATCGATAAAGGCAATCCTCACAGTACTCGGTATAGAGGGACTCTAATGGGGCTACACAAGATGGCTGCCGATGAATTGTATCGTGTGACGTCATGTATGTTCTCTCTATTTTCTTCCTAACTCTATATTTCCGAAACAGTTTTTATTTTTTTCTGGAAAATAATTGAAAAATATTTTGTGGTTTATTATCTTTTATATACTGAGAAGACTATTAACGTCAGGACGTTTCTATAAATGTTTTATTTTATATATTGATAGACTTTTGCTTCAATGTGCTTGGAAATAATAATAATTACACATGTTTTATCAAGATGCATAATTATACTTTTCACAAACCTTTATTAAACAATATTTGACCATTTTAAAGTTTGTCAACATAGAATTACGAGGTTTATCTCACAAAGGTATCTGGCAACTCTGTGAACGAAGATAACAGCAACTTGGAAATATTATCAGACGGTATATATCAATATTTTCTGTACTTTTTAGATATGTATAGCCTTTACATTTATTGAAGTGCATTGTGCTAACATATTTCGTAATTTATGTTAAATAATGATGAGTATATATTCTTTTGATTTTTTTTTTCATTCCAAGGGCTGGTTCTCATGAAAGCTTGCGTTGCGTGAGACCTGGGTGAGTAGCCAATTGAAACACATGCTTTATTGCGTGTTCTACGTACTACGTAATAAAACATGTGCTTCAATTGGCTATTCACTCTAATCGCAAGCAAAGCACGCAACGTAAGCTTCCAAGGAGATGAGCCCTGAGGGCTGATTAACATGCAAGTTTGCGTTGCTTGCTTTGCGTGCGATTTGGGTAAGTAGCAAATTGAAACACGCGTTTTATTGCGTGTTGTACATATTAGTAATAAAACACGTGCTTCAGTTGGCTACTCACTTTAATCACAAGCAAAGCACGTAAACGCAAGCTTTCATGAAATCAAACCATGAGAGCGATCAAGGACTGTCGCGGGATTGAGATAGGCTTTGACAACATGTGTCTGCACGAAAATTTGGCCTAATGTAGACTCACCGTAGGTCAAGCACAAATTAAAAACAGAAAATATGGACATCTTAAAATTCCAAACGCATTCACAGTCGCCTAGTGGTTACAAACATCGACTTTGGTTTAACTCTAGAGAGAGGCAATACGGATTCGAAAGGTCATCTGGTTATCTTCTTTATTTCTTTCCATAGAAGAGTAATCGGCAAAGATTCCATCTCCGAAAAGCAGCGACATGTAGTCGTAAGAAGTTGTAAAGATTACCAGAATCGGTTATTAATTTATGTTCAAGTAATGCGAATAAATTATGTTCTTTTTATTACAGCCTACATTGTACTGTACATACAATGTGCGTACACAAGAGGAACATACTGACCAATAAATTTCTGAGAAATACACCAAAGAACATTTTTATTCTTCTGTTAACAACTTACATATTTTGACAGTTAACGCTGTAGATCACCCCCGCCATCTTGGTACGCACCTTCCATTGATTCACACGGGAATTGTTTTACTCATTTTATGCCTCTCGGATGTAGAATATTTAAGTTCTGCTTTCACAAAATTTGTCTTGGTGGTTATTTTTACTCTTGTATAGTTTTGGTTTGTGAAGTTTCTCCAAATATATAAGTATAATGTATTATTAATAGTTTGCTATATAAATCACAATATGTTAACGGGAAATTATACTGTTCCTGTATAAATTATTGCATTTCTATAAAGTAGCATGAGTAAAAGAGAACGTGACGATAAACTGGGCGAAAACAGAAGTTAAAACTATACTCCTGAAAAGTATAAGACGAGTAAAACAATTCCCATGTAAGTCAATGGAAAGTGCATACCAAGATGGCGGGGGTGATCAGCAGCCTTAATACTGTAAACTTATATTTTCGAAAGCGAACCAAATTTGTTGTGTCAGAGAGTTTCTCTTAAGGTAGTAGGTTATTTGGATATGGTTACCAGCAGAGATTTGACAAAATCATAAAACAAATTGCAATATCTATTTCTAAATACTTGTTTACAAACAAATATATTTACTTTTATTTAGAAACAAATTTTAGTTATCATAAGTACTTTCCGAATTCAACTAATGTTTAAGTGTCATACATGATTATACGTCCGGATCACTTTCATTATGCAACTTTATCCGAATTAATGTTTTAAATTTTCACTACAGAGGTTAGGTTAATCTGAAAATAGCTTAAATCAAAGCGGGCATAGTGAAATTAACCAAAAAGTAAACGAGTGGATAGAAGAAATTAAAATTGGGGATATGTCTTCAATTTTCACGATGGATCTATAAAGATATTGAAAAATAGGGTTTATCGTCGAACAAAAGGTGAAAATGTACGAAGAATACAAAAGTAGATGATGATACTATAACGTCCCCAACCTAATGATCCCAAAAGTGGATCACACAGACAAATAGGGTCGCCAGGAGCCTAGAGTACCCACGCAACGCATCTAACCTAACCTCTAGCTCCAAACATTTTCTACACCCCAGACGAGCGGCGCAGAAATGCCTTCCAGATTTAAGAATATCTGGGAAAGAGGATTCCAGATCCTTGTGATCACTGTAAAAACAATAATTTAGATCGAGGGAGGAAATACCGGTAAGGCGACACCTCCAATCTTTTAATTAGATCGTCAGTTCATACTCTGAAGTACCAGCTGGTTCAGATTAGCGACAGATTAAGAAAGAAAAACGCAAATCTTTACTTGGGAAATAATCTGAAACGATGATACGCATAACGACTCATATGTGACTCATACGGTGTCTTTACTCACTTCGAAGTCTACAGGGTGGCAAAAGACCATGTCTTACCTTTACCTTAGTAGGGCCCACACCTGTAGTCTGGAATCGCAATTCCTGAAATAAAGACGAACGAACACAACGAATGACGGTCGCAACTCAATCCAAACGTAGTGTCATAACGCAAAACGCAAATAATATATATTCACACAAATCACATGCTGGAGTCACTTCATATTTCAATGCAGAATTAACCAGAAATTCAAAATATAGTTCCTTTCCCAAGTTATCACTTCTCAGCTGGCGAAAGAATCCTCCCACTGGTCTACGGATTTATGAACCGATCTAATCTAATTAAAATAACATCACTTAAAACGATAGGTTTACCGAAACACAGAAATAGTATAGTATCAATTGCTGTCAACTTCACGTAACGATTCATATCTAATTTCCAATAGATATCAAGTTAAACATTAAATAACTCACTGCACATTATAAATATTACCAAACACTGTACGAGGATTATGAACTAATGCCTTAGATCGTACCTGGTTAACTGAGAGGTTTCTACACTACGTTCACTGAACATAAACTCAAGATTGTTTTCGAAGAAATATAAAAATTTCAGAACTCAATTTATTGCTTTGAATTTACATATTTCGCGCTTTCGGCTATGATAACTTTATCAGAATCTGAACAGAATTACTGTTGAATTGTAAAACAAACAAATTTGAATCGCTGGTATACATGAATTAAGCAGAACTGAAAGTTATATAGTCACACATAAATGTCCATAATTTCTATAATAATTAACAAATTTCATTGATTTTTTCACAAATTATTTCCGAAATATTGTTGTACAATTTAGAAAAGTTTTAGTACAGTATTACTTACACGAAAGAAGTTCTAGTCCAAAATGCATGATAATTAAAGAATCACTTTAACCTTAATAATTTTGTGACGTCATTACAGACTACGTTATACAAAAGACGTTCTGAATAAATTTTTAAAATACAAAATATTGTCATAAAATACGATTTTTATTGGAGAATAGTGGCTGGAGTTGAAACCAAAAATTATCGAACCATGTTGAATAAATTAAAATTTACTATTAACATCGAAACGGTACGCAAAAATAGTCAAGCAGACATGTTGCTAATTTGATCAAGTAAAGAAAATATGCGGTAGCTGTCAAACATGGCTAACCGGGAATTTCGAATAGATATGGAAAACTGGAGACGAGAAATTGGCATATGATTATTGAAATCCAACGAACCGATATTTATAATGTAAGAATTCGGTCAATAGCGGCCCCATACTAAAATTTAGAACATATTATACATATTGACAAATAATCTCAAAACAAAATATTAAATTTATTACGGTAAAAATTCCGAAATTATGACGTTGAAAAGTCCTGATAACACTAGTATCGGTTTAATTCTTCTTAATATGAATAATATATTGCATCGGAATAGACGAAATCAGTCGTAATCGAAAATGATGTTAAATTTAGTATTTATATCTACCTTTCGTAGACAGGGCTTAGGAAGTACAGGTGATGGAAAGCCCATGCATCTAGTCGCTTCGTTTAAAAAATTGGAACTAAACTAACATGGCGTGGGAGAGCAGTTCTCCCAGCAAACGGAGAAGAAGGCTGATTCACACCAATCAGCAAAAAACAAGTCACGAAGCATTGACTAGGGCCAATCAAAAACAAGCGTTAGATCCAAGTCATTGCTGCGTGACTAACGAAAACCTGGATGGATAACGATTAAAAATCCAAAGAAAAATCCAAGCGGAACACGCTCAAAGAGTCTAAAACCAACCAAAGAGAATGAGCTAAGGAGAACACACTGAAAGAAAACAAAACGGAGACTAAGAAAATAAAAGGGGAGAAAAATAAAAATAAAAATGGAACAGCAACTAGGCTGTTACAATACAAAACTTCATTGTACACAAAACATGATAGTACTTTTCGATTAGATAAATGCTTATTAGATTAGATTGATTGGATTATTGATTAGATTTGATTAGATAAATAAATACTTTTTATCTTTCCAGAATGTACGAAAATACCTTCCACATAGAGTGTGAAATTGTGAAGGGTCAGAAGTACTTCTCCCAGTGAAGAAGTACTTCTGAGACAAATTCTCCTTTCTGCTGACACTGGGCTAGGAGAAAAACTGTCTTGATTATTTTGATTAGAGTCTTGATTAAAGATTACGTTAATCTTGATTAAAGATTACTGAAGTACATAAGCCTCCATCAGTAATTCAACTAGCCCTCTTTTACGATAATACTCAGCTTTAAATGTTTACCTCTAGGAACTGACTGAAAACTATAATCACACACCTGCAGTTTTGACTTCTTGCAACTTCTGGTAAGTTTCGATGCCCCGTGTAGTTTTAAATGTCGTTATTGACCTATCATCGACATTATAATTCTAGTTATGAAGATTGTTGCTGCGTTGTTTTTCAATTTGTATGTTTTATGTCTTTATTCAGTGCCATATGTAGGAGGGGGTGGAAGGGGGAAAGCGTCCCGGGCGGCAAGTTATGGGGCGACAAACAGCTACAAATAAAAAATAGAAGTTCCTAAAGAAAGTATGTAAAATTGCCTATTAAATTGAAATTGACCTAAACGTGTTCAAAATTTCAATACCGTTGCGCTAAGACATTTTTTTTATGTTATTCCATACAACCTACTTTCATGCTTAAAATTCAAAACCGTGATTCAAGTCAGGTACGCAGGTCTACTGCCTTACTGGAATTTGTAATAATGATGCCACGATAGGAGCCAGAGATGAAATAAAAGTACACTACGTGATGCGAAACAAAGGGCGGCAAAATTTAACTTTGCCTCCCCCATAGGAAATCTTATAGATCCAGCACTGCCTTTAGGCATCTCAGACTCAAGCCAGGATAGGGTGCTGGAAAGGATATTGGAATTGACTCTCAATTTAAATTTTATTTAAGGACTTTTGGCAACTTTTGCTCAGGTCGGAACAGGTTATGTAGAGGATAGGGAAAGCATCGGCCTTTCTTAAGATATCATTCCGGCATTCGCCTGGTGAAACTGAAGATAGTAGTTCAGAACTTACTTTGAAGTACCGGTGTTTTTTGCCTGGTGTTATTAAGGGGAAACCCTAGAAAATAATAAGTGAGGATGGGGAGCCACTGGAATCGTTCCCAGGATCTTCCGATTTCTAAGTCAACGCTCTACAAACCGAGTTACGGCTACTCAGTTGCTGGTATCTATATCAGAGGCAATGTTTAGTATTAAAATTTTCATCGGTTTTAAGAAGTTCCTACCAGGTCTAACACTTCTCTTATTGATTATTTTGGTTCGCCTATAGTTTAAAATCTCAAACCCTCATCACCCAATATAATTTGTAGAAACCACCTAGATCTTCCTTACCCCTCCGACGGTCAAGTGGGGTCACTAAGATCCCCTAGCTTTAATATTTTAAAATGATTTCTTGTATATACAGGGTGGTGCGCATTGTATCTACCAATTTCAGTTGACGTCTCTGTCATAATGCGCATGCGCAGCATTCTTACATGCGTGCAGATTTGATAGTCAGGGAATTAGTATACAATGGAGTTTTGGCCGGCCCAGACTCGGATTGCGATGGTGGAAGTGATTTTTTCAAACATGTTCTGTCACGGAGGTTCAGTGGGCACGGAACAATGCAGATTCAAAGGTGGGTTAGACAGTGGAGAGCCATGGGTTGTGTTTTGAATTGTCCATTCCTTCTGTCATGAGCCGTGATATACGGACTTTTCCACAGGACATGTTGAGAAGCGTTGAGAAAGCATTACCGCATCACTTCGAACAAAGCGTCTACCGCATCACTTCGAAAATCAGGACATTTGTAAGACATTAATTTCAAGGTGCACTGATATCTGTGTTATATATATTATGTCTTATATTAAATGCCTATCAGTATACTTTTATTTCAAAGCCATATGAAATTACTATAAGCGTTCACCGCGTTGTCGTTGTCATTTAAATTTGGCAGACATAATATGGGCAACCCTGTATTTTACCTGCAATTATGTGTCTTCGGCTATGTATTTAATTTTAAATATTGCATTTTACCTGTAAATTATTTTGCAATTATGATCTATGTTTACGGGTTACGAGCCCTGGAGGACCAAAGTAAGGTTCCTCACTGTATGCGTTCATGCCATCTAAAATTTCGGTCTCGCTTTTGAACATTTAGGGAACCTGAAGTTCCCTATTATAATTTTCGAGAAATATGTTAAGACCTATTAAGTCGTTGGTAAGAGCAATGTTTAGGGGTATTGTTTTCTTCTGAATATACTCTATCAATAAAACCTCGTTCATAAAATGAAACATGATTTAGTAGATTTAATGCACATAAAATATCCTTAAATGATCTTCTATCAAAGTCACTTTAAAATAACATGTCAACCTTTACCACTTCTGAACAATTTGATAATCATGTACAGGAAATGATAGTTTCGTGAAAGAAAAGCAACCAAAACATATGAAATAAAATACATTCGATTGGGTCACTTAGCTCCCCCACTTGAAAGTTTACGTAAAAAACAAATGGCTTGTCTGTCATCAATTGCAGTCCTACCGACTTCAGAAGACGATTTTTTTAATTTATAAATTATTTTCCATCAAGAGTTTTGAATTTGAATTTATTTAAGGTCTTAGGCAACTATGGCTCAGGCCGTTTGGATGATGGTGGAATGAATTGGAGGAATGAAGAAAGTGGGAGTAAACGGGAGAACTCCGAGAAAACCCACGCACATGGTGTTTGTCCAGCACAAAGCCCACACACATGACATGAGCCGGGATCGATCCGACAACCTCTAGCACCAGAGGTGAGCGCTTTACCAAGTGAGCCACCGTGGCCCACTTTCTATTAGGAGTTCTTGAATCTTCCTGAATCTTCTTTTTTTAACTTTGCAAAAATTAGAAGAACCCAGCGACATGTGAAACAAAATGCTCCTCATTACGAAATATTTTATTAATGGGATTGTATGTTTATAGGGGTTATAACAAAAGACAACCTACAGCCAATATTAGCTGTAAAATGTTTTCAAACTGGTCATAATTATATCGTCTTGATGTTTTCTGTGTAGGGTCAGCTTCTTCCCTAAGTGACGCCTCTGGTTTTAACTTTGGTAGCAGCACTTCACGACGTATACAAGATTTTGTGCACCACGTAATTTCTAAGCCATGGCCCGCCACTGTTCCAAGCAATAATTAAAATTTGTCTAACTAAAGTTACCATTTGTGGTCAAGTGCAGTTTGTTACTTATTCATTTCAATGTATGTCAGTTTCCCCTAATAACCTTTTGAAACTTTTGTAACTACTAGGACCCTACCTACCTGCATCTGTTGTAAAATTCTAGATTATAAATAGAGCAATTTGTATACATTAAGTATTCTATATATATTAAAACCAATACATCTATTCTTTATACACATTAAACCTAAAGGTGTTGTATATTAAACATCTTGTTTGTTAAAAAATATAATTCAGAGCTTACTTCAAGTTGAAATGTCATAAGTAGATGCTATTCTCAATGTAATGTATATAAAAAATATCTGCAAATCCAAATTTCTTACCTTTAAATATGAACCAAGAATAATAATGATGTACTAAAAACTGAAAAAAAATCAGTTAGATATATTACTATGGATGTGTTAATTGTTATCACAAAACAATGTTTTGTCTTGTCTTTGTTGACTCATTTTTCTTGGGTATTTCTCTGATTAATTTACGTACACTTAAAGTTATAGTTAATTCCAACCGGAATCAAAGTGATAACATTAACTGAAATACAAAACCTTCCAGTTAATCCAATTAGTAAATTAAACCAGAACCATAACAATGATGACAAGCATCTTTTAATCCAATTCGAGGAAGATGGAATTCAAGATATAACGACTCAATAAAGGGAATCGTACCTATCCTGGAAACATTACAATCTAAGCAATACCTCACCAAACACAAGCAGAAATATTAACCGGATCCAATGTAGTACAAGCAATGAATTTCGCGATCCTTTACTTGATAATAGCAACCTTATTAATTGGAATTAATGCAACTCAGTACAGGAAGAACCAATCAGAGAACAAGAACCAATGAAAGTCCAAGCCAAACAAGAAAAGCTTCCATTAGTAGAGGTAAACACATCATGAGTATTGAACAATCTATGGGACAACCCTAAATTCGGACCTAATTCTCAATTAATTATACACAGAGTATAAAGAATCATGAACGAACTACATAACAGCCATTATATGTAGCAACTTCACCTAACTTAATTCTTTTAGATTTGACTACGTTAAATATTTCAATGTTTAAGTTCTACTAATTAATTGTTCTTGTTTATTTTATTCTGTGTTTTTTTTATGTTCCTTGTTTTAGAATACTCCAACGATCTACATAGGACGTAATCAATTGACTGTACAAGTTACGACTGAAAATCAATTTACGTATAATAACGAACTGAGGAAAGCAGAAAAGGTGACCTTGTCCTGCTGTTGTTTCTGAACAGAACTGAACATAATGGCAGAAATTCAAAATAAATGAAATAAGAATATTCCTATCCGGTGTCTGAGGCGAGTGGTATACACAATAAAACTGTAGCAACTGTGTGGACTAAAAGTAAATATACTACATTGTATGGAACTATTAAAGTTTATGTTGTTTAAAATCATGGCTATCCTACATACTTGTTAAAATTTGAATTTTTAGAGCTCGAACTCTTTAACTATCGTTCGGCTGCTTCACAATATCAGAGGCGTTTCGTCCATGTAGGAATGAAGGAGTTTCCTACAACCAAAAGATTGTTGATAATACTGTAAATAACTTTGTCATGAAAAATGTAATCTAGATAATTTGGTTAAATCAATCTACAATTGGCAACTCTGGATGGAGGAAATTAATGTGTTGCCATATACTAGTGAGATATCAAACGTGCTTGTTCTTATCGTCTGTTTTTCTTTCTCTACAGGAGTGCGTCTTCGTTTCCTCGCACATCCTATATATGAAATATAACTTTTATACCTACGCGCTGGCAAACACATGCAGAGGATTATTGAGCTTAACAGGTCACGAGAACGTATGCTTTTCACCCTACAGAAGGAAGGATTGGGCATGTACTTAAATTGTTAACGAAGGTACACAGGATCCTCCAGTAAGCTTAACTAACACTAAGGGTGTGTAGTCACAATATCATGTATTTGCAGCACTTACAGTTCCTACATCTTATTAAAACCACGAATCGTTACTGCACAACATAATAAGTCTTCTACGTCTTTTACCCACTTCAACTACAGATTAAGGATCCAGGTTACCAATAGAGGGAGGGGGGGGGTCACACCTCCAAAATCTCGACCACACGCTTCCAACTTCAAAAATATTACGGTTAAAATAGATAGAAACCCAAAACTCTACTTACACCACAATGTTGGATGTTGCATCCCACACACTGAAAATTCCTGCAGAATCCCTATAACTGAGTCTAATATTGATCACTTATAGCTCTAAAACAGGATCAATGAGTTTTTACAGTTTCGAATTTCAGCCTAGACCAGTGTCTTTGTAACAGGAAAGGACTATAGAGGATAGGTGTGGCACGATAGAGTAGTTGCTAGGGTGACCAACTACAAACAAAACTGAAGATCCTAGCTTCGAACCCTAATCAAAGTATTAGAAATCTTTTCAGTCATAGGTTTGACGTTAAACAAGACAAGTTTGTAGCAAGTTTGTCAAGTTTGCTGCAAGATTGTAATAAGTTTGAAGCAATGCAATTCCAAACCTCGTACCAACTCACTACAAGTTTGGTAATGTATCCCTACACTGCTTTGGTTGTAATGTTTATTGTCGGGTTTCAATGTTTTGTACCAACACATTAAAGATTGCTACTTCCTTCCTTCTAAGAGTATTATGAGCACGCATATTCCGTGCTAAGTTAAAATTAGCCACAAATGCCTTTGATTCAAATATATGGTAAACTCAAATGAATCGGGTTAGTATCTGAATAGGGTCAATTTGTGGGAACTGGCGGAAACAAAAGAATATTTTCCCTTCAGAAGAAAAAAATAAACAACAAATTAAAGTGATTTTAAAATAGAAGGTATTGTTATTTTCATATATCTTCTATATGGATCGTTATAATTATGAGATATTTTGTGTCAAAGTACAGTAAAACATAACGTTTGTAATGCGGATATAATGGAGACTCCAAGACAAAGTTCAGGGTTGCCAGTATACAGTATATTTTCAGAAACAAATTAAGTTCAGCTAATCTTTGCAAAAATATACCAATAAGGCAGACCATTCAAGGGAAACAATCATTAAACAGGTTCCAGCAAAATAATGATAAAAGCGCAAAACAATTATTTACAAGTTCCGGCTCTCGCATGTTCTACCATATTTGTACAAAGTCAACTGAGAGGAAACTTTGCTTGTTGTCTTTATTCCTTTTTCTGGACTTCTAGGCATGTATGGAATGTTCTTTCATTACCTTTAGAATACCATTTTGTGGTCAAGTGTCTGTCTCACACAACATGGACGTCACATCTTG
The DNA here is from genome assembly GCA_022664845.1 of Lepisma saccharinum. NCBI lineage: Eukaryota > Metazoa > Arthropoda > Insecta > Zygentoma > Lepismatidae > Lepisma > Lepisma saccharinum. The sequence continues at coordinate 77,556 of JAGDQP010000218.1, forward strand.
TTACTGTTCTTGGTCTGCAAGAAGGTTAGAAGAAATGAAAATAAACACACTGGATTCTTAATCAGCTGACACAGAGCAAGAATTGAATATCAGGGCCGAGACAAAAAGGATTGATCAGGGAAACGAAAACCCATTCTTGAAAGAGTGAACACATCAAGTAACATTCGCAAACACTTGTCTTGATTCACAATTCATGATTATCTCCATCTGTACGTCAGCAATTGAAATACCATGTTAAAAACATTTTTAAAGTTATAGGTACCATAAGAATGTAATACTGTACTTCAATTTATATTTTCAGTTTTAATTTTTAAGGCCTTTTGGAAACTTTGGCTCTGGTCGGATGGATGATGATGATGGAATGATTGGTAGAATAGAAGAAAGTGAGAGGAAACGGGAGAACCCTGAGAAAACCCACGCTGTTTGTCCACACGGCATGAGCAGGGTTTGAACCGACGAATCCAAGCATCAAACGTGAACACTTTAACAGTTGAGCCACCGCCGCCCTGTAATACTGTACTATAGAAAGTGATGTAGTGAAATTTCATAGAAATAGATCCGTAAAAGTTAGTGTTCATCAGTAGAAAATAGCATATTTACAGTTCATTTATTATTGATTTGATATTAGATAAAAGTTCGAGTAATGTATATTTATTTTATAAATAATGAATTTTAAATCACGATCAAATTATTTTTATCGTTTTGATGGGTACCTGTGCAATGCACCTGTAAGAACTCCAGAGAATAGCTCTATCCAGGTGCCCACAATGATGTTAAGACGGTCCTGGTAATATTAAATCATCACGAAAGAAACAGTTGTACACATACTCAAAATTACCTTTTGATATAACAACACTCATTAATTAAAAAAAACAAAACATTTATCAGTGATTCCAATGTCCTTCACAGATGTCAAGATATCTAGTTACAAAATGTCGATACATTTTTAATTTTCAAGTAAATGGATATGTATTTCTGACTGCACATTTCATTATTTTTACTTTACGCTAAATAGTAAATGATGATTTTAAGGCCTATGAGAAAAATCGACTTTAAGTTGTTTCATTTAAGCATATATTTCGAAGAAAATAGAAAGAGGCTATTGCATAATAAAATGATCTTGGACATGAAATGACATGCTATTATAAGTCTAATCAACGTGGATTTATAAAGGTTCGAGTTGATTTTGCTTTAATTTCCTTCATAATGATGATAAAACTATGTTATCAGCAATTACATATCATGTTATTGAATGTTACTTACGGCTTTTTAGGCTTAAGACACGATGGGATAAGTAGATCTAGCATACGTACGAGTTTAGACTGTGTTGTGTTGTCATAAGTACAAGGATTTAATAACAAGGCAACAATGTTCTTTTTGAACATTTAAAATATAAAAGAATATTCACATTATTGCCGATTTTAATTCTAATTCAAGTACTGAATTGTTTATCGTCTTTGTTAATACATGAAAGCTAGAAATACTAGTTTTACCAATGAATACGTAAACTATATAGTTTAAGTATTACCATAGATAGACTTAGAACTCTTCCCCATTTCTGCCTGTGGTAGAATTAATGGATTTTTGTTCAGAGCACGTGATTTTGAATCCATCCGCTAGATAGCTCTGCCATAGACGATATATTCTACTATGAGATCTATGGCAGAGCTATCTAGCGGATCTATTATGAGGTCTATGGTTTTACTATATATTACATGAAATAAATAATTGTCTAATAGGTATAAGAACATATCTATCCAGTATAGACTAAAACTAATATGAAGATATGACCTGCGTACTTGTTGTAAAGTGTGTAGGAATCTACAATTCTGTATAATGTAATTGTCTACCAATGTAATCAGTAACTGAGGAATACATGTTAATAAAGATAGAAGTTTTACAAGTAATTCATAGAGATATCATTGGTTTGCAAGTAATAGAGTAGAATTCAGAGAAGTAATAGAATATCAGAAGTCAATATACCTAATCAACAGAATCAGAACATATCAGACTGGACACTCTAGGATTTCGTGTTGTATGCGGCGTCGATAAAAGTCCAAGGTTTTGTTGTTTCTATAAATTATCGATTGTCGTCTTAGACTCGCCGAAATAATTGTAATATTGTACTAAGTGTTATTGCAATGATCGTTTATACTTATAGAATATACTGGCGGCGATATATACTGGTCAACGAAATTAGGGGAGGAAGACAAAGGAAATAGAGCAATGAATACTAACGAAACAATGCTACAAATCGAAGCTTGTAGCTCTCGCGTAACAGACACAGGAAATTCAAGCTGTATGGTTCGCAACAGACAGAGAGTGCGCCAGTGTAGCGAAGTGCTGAAAAGGAAGAGTACCACAACAGCAAGATTTAGCAGAAGATTTACGATAGGCGTGGAGATTTACCGTGATCAACAAGACCAGGTCCCACAAAAGTGTTCCAGATGTATTCGAAATGCGAATTAAATTATACGAATGCACGATAACAATATTGACAATATTTTGGAATAAAAGCTCCAGTAGATTAAGTTCGTGCCACCCGTTGTTCCTTCAATTTGAATTTTATTTATGACATTTAGTCATTTAAGGCTCAGGCCGGGATAGGAGAGGAAAAAAGGGTTCTGGAAGGTGTTGGCCAGGGCCTATGTCGAAAGTGCCATGTGCTTATTTTCCTGGTGCTACTGACGAAAAAACCTGGAAGGAACCTCAGTCAGGATGGTCGGCCAATGGAATCGAACCCACAACCTCCCGAATGCTACGCCAGCGCTCTACCACCGCTACGGCGGCTTGGTGCCACCTCGTTGTACCCTTTCAGCTGTGGAAATGTTACGCCACTGCTGAAATATTTATTAATGTTGTGTATTATTGTTCAAAGTAATATCAGGTTCATGTTAATAAAAATGATTTAGCTATAGACATGAATATGATCAAGTATAGACAAGGACATTATGTTTTCCTACATCAAGGCAAGTTACAACATAAACTCACATTTAAGAAAACTAGTATCAAAATTAAATCACTCCATTTATGGCGGTTTTGAGATAAATCATGGTATTATTATTGAAATTCACATCTCAATGAAGTTCCTTCAAAAATTCACATCTCAAGGAAGTGCTATGTCATCAAATACAACAGGAAATCACAGAAGAGAACAGGTTTTCTCTTCCAGATTTCTTTGCAATAACCTACAGGCAAATGTTTCGTTTGATTCGACTTTATAAAATATTAATGTTCTATTGGATAATTAAATACATCACGTTAAATACAATATTCTCATCTGTGTGTGAAATTCTCTCATTTTCTTCTTGCCTTTTAAAAGTTACCGAAGAGCATTTTGGCTCGAGCGCTAGCTTAATAATGATTGTCTTTTAAATAATATAATAACCACAGGTATAGTATAAACTTATAAAGTCCGGCTTTGAAATAACATGAGTCGAGTTTGCGAGGTGGACAGATTTGATTCGAAGAAGAAAAGAGAACCTTTGGGTTCAAAATCACAGTTCAGAGTCGAAAGCAGACAACTCCACTTTTTAAAGTACAACTACTACCTGAATATTAATTTTTGGACCATTTTGAGTTTAAAATTCCTTTATGAAATATCATGTCTAGAAGAAATATCAGCTTAATAATCGCCATGGTTTACAGTGTAAAGGCTTTTTGACTCTGTATGTAAAAACATGCAAAATTGCAGTTGTCAGCAAGAGAATGACGCCTTAGATTGGAGACAATTTTTAAATGCATCATTGGTTTCTAATTACGAAGGTCCGTCATCACGATGGGGAAAGAGCAAAAAGAAACGCAGAAAATGACAATAGATTTGATTGTAATAACTAACTAGTTGATAGGGCTGCCAACTCAAGAACAATTCATTCAACTGGAAGATTTTTAAAAATACATTAGGAGAATTCTTTAGGTTTTCTACAGATAATTATGATTCAAGAGAAATGTTCCTCAAAATAACAACAAACCAGTATGTACAGTCACAATAATAAGTGCATGCTGGAGTTGTAATAAATAATAGCTCTTTCCTCCAAGAGAAATATTTCACTGTTAGACAACCAATGTGACAGTACAAATACGAGCTAAAACATGGCATGCCAAGATATCCCTCCATTCGGAGGAAGAAAGAATTGATTAGTTCAGCATCATTTAGAGAACCACGAGATAGGTAGAAAGAAATTCTATTCACGTTAAGTTCTAACAGATAGGAATTAATGCAAAGAAAAGGAAAATAATAATACGGACATCATACAGGAATTATCATTATGCAATGTAAGAAAACAAGTGTATGTGTGTGTGAGAGAGAGAGGGAGTGAGAGTGAGACAGGGAGTGAGAAAGGGGATAAAATAGCCCTTTCGAAGGATTTACGTACCTCTCCGTCTCTCTTTCTTTCCGGAACACATACACAGGGAATTTACACATACACATATAAGCGAACAAAATCAGAGAGAACGAAAACTAAAGGAAGAGACAAACAAAATAAGATCTAAGAATTTAAAAATGTGGGAGAAGTGATTTCCTTGATGTATTACGATCACACACATACTTATTAATCTCTCGACTGTCCAATGACTAGCATTTCGTAGCCAGAGCATCATTGTCATACAAATATATTTTTGAAAGTCGTGGTTTACCTGGGAATCGGACCTAGATCCACTGACTGAAAGTCAAACACTTTTACGACTATACTACATCGGACTTAGTTCCCTACTTAGTACGACAGTGTTATAATTTTATTTGTTAGCGTCAGTATAGGAAGAAAATTCACGCAAGTGGCCTAGGAAAGTCTTATTCACTACTTTGTATGTCTACGTAGAAGCTTTTGCAAAGTCGCACTTAGTTTGACGTAATAGTACAAACAGCTTGGATGCTTGCTCTCAAATTTACACCTAGTCATTTCATGAAAAGAAGATACTATTGTCTTGTTAACTAGCAGGAAAAGCATTCTTATCCCGTGCAGGACATGAATCCATGTTACTTTCGCGTTGATTTATAAAGCAAAAGCTTTAACAATGAGCTATGTTACAGCTTATAAGTTGCCAAGATTAGTCTTATTAAATTACCAGCAGATTGCGTCACGCCAAGTGGACCATAATTAAACAAACTTAATGCTTGTGTAAGGAATGATATTTATTTCCATCTGTGCAGTTGTTTTCTTAAGAAAACAGGCATGTGGTTGCTTTTTCTACGTTTTGCACTTAGTCTTTCTTCCAGAAATTGTCGTTTGAATCCACAATGTATAAGCAGTATAAAATTCCCTTTGTTAGAACATCTTTTCTTATTGATGAACATTTCTTTGTGAAAAGTATCAGAATGAAATGTTATTAGCAGTTCTTCTCACACTTTAGGCGAAAAACTGGAACCTACGTAATTGGATCATTTCATGACAAACCATCCAATTTTAGAAAAATTGGTTGCATCACCATTTTAGAAAAAAAATATTTTTAGTATGATGGTACAGAGCCAATATTGCTTCTGTCGGGATTCGAACCTGGTCTTCTTGCTCAGCAAACCCACGCCTTAACCACTCAACCACCATACGAAATTGCAAACGGTGGTTTATCCATTGTATTTACAGTGCATGTAGTAGGTAGTAGTGACGCGTGCAAAATGTCCGTCTCCATTATATTCCGTAATGGACAGTCTCGTATGTTTTTACTCTCGTAGACAGATCGTCAAGTGAGAATTGTTTCATTCTGTCGCAAAAATGGAAAATTGACTTTCTGCTTAAAATAGTATTATATTTTCAATATCCAGTAAGATTTCTAATCAATTCCTGCAGGAAATATGAAAACCAGAGAAGTGTTTTATTCTATATCGCTCAAAGTTACTGAAAAAAAAAATCATTCTGTTTTCTTCTAAATCACTGCCTAATAAGCTCTGAGTGACTATAGTCTTATTGTATGTCATTGAACTTTTGTATTTGTGTCATTTTTGTTTTATTCTATGTCCTACTCAATGAGATTCAACTGCATGTCACAAGTACCTTTTACAAAAGGATGGTTGTGAGAGGAGCTGCTTTGAAACCTTTTATTGGAAACGTAAGTAATGACACTAATAAATGGTGGTTTCATTGTTACTGTCAAACAAAGCATGTCCTTTTAAGTGGAGTGCTTTGTAGATACAACGAAGAATATTATGTATAGACATGCTTTGTTTGACAAAAACAGTAACAATGGAACCACCATTTATTAGTGTCATTTCTTACGTTTCCATCTTCTATTACAAGATGGATATTTCAAGTGATGCTGAAGATAATGAAATGGACTTAAATAGCACTGTTAGCTTGGATACATTCAATGACAGCGATGTGGACTCTGACTATGTCCAAAATAGTAGCAATGATGAGAATGACCAGGCTGCTGGACTTTCTAACAGCTACCAGAAACAGACATCATGTGTGCTTGTTTGAAGGAATTTGATGTTACTTTCAAAATAGGTAGAACAGAAAGTGTATGTGTAAATTCTCTTTCTCTCTCTCTCTCTCTCTCTGTGTGTGTGTGTGTTTGAACAAGGGAAGTTTTCTTGTATTGCATAATGACGATTCCTGCATGATATCCATATAAGTATTTTCCTTTTCTTTGCATTAATTCCCATCTCTTAGAACTTAACGTGAATGGAATTTTTGTCTATCTATCTCGTAGTTCTCTAAATGATGCTGAACGAATCAATTCTTTTCTCCCTTCGAATGGAGAAATATCCTGGCATACCATGTTTTAGCGCATATCTGTACTGTCACATTGGTTGTCTAACTATTAGGCGTACTGTAAAACAATTCTCTTGGAAGAAAGAACTATTATTTCTTACAACTCCAACCTCCACTTATTATTGTAAGTGACTGTACATCACTTAAAATTGCAGTAGATTGCTTTCAGATTAAACGTTTCTCACAAACAGTACCTTTTTTTGAAAAATAAGAGTTGAATGCGAGAAAGAAACTTCCATACCAATTTAAATCTCTTTCAAACTTTCATTAACAAACAGCATATTTATTTTTGGCTAAGCAAACAACTATATAAATTATTAGCATTAGTGGTTTGGAAGCAATTAATGTTTTGCATTTTTAAAAGATTTTTCTTATTTTACTTTCCTGCCACACAGCTGCGGAATGAATTACTTTCTGCCCGTTTTATTCGTTAAAATTAGATTGACGTAATGAAGCATCATTGCGTTTAGGTTGTCCCAGTAGAGAGTCAGAAACGGGAGATATGTATACACGCGATGGCCTTCGTGTTACATTACTGTACAGAATACCTAAAACAGCGGGCAAATAATTCGTTAGAGTGTGGGAGAGGGGAATGTAGAAACGAACAGTTTCCGGAATACATGAACATAATCCGCTCCGTACGACAGAACAACTCGGTGCATATAGTATCATCAAATGAACGTCGATGTTTGAATACGGAAACAGCCCTTCTGTATAACTAAACATCTCCGGCTGTAGATTTTTTTTTTTCAAACAGAAAAGGAGATTTTTTTTTTTAAAAAAAAAGGCGGATTTAGTGCTCACATACAAAAATGTCTACTCCAATTTCTATCCACAGACAACCGTTGTTGTTGGGGTTTCTGTCTGATTCTGTGCAAGCCTTTTTGATTCAGCACCTGTTTGCCAAATATTGATACGTATTCTTTAATAAAGGTAAAAGCTTACCCAAGTTCTATTTACTTTCTTTTCACAAAGCAAATGAAACGTTGCTTATAGAGGATCTATCCCTTTCACGATGGATAAAAGGCTATACGATGGCACACATCGTATTACAAAGGTAACTAAAACGTATTGCGATTTTATTTCGTTTTTATATCGATTAGCAACGTTTGTTTATGATTTCTGCAAAAAAAAAAAAAAAAAAAAAAAAACTGTGCGCTTCGGTTAGTGATTTTCTTTGGTTACATAGATGTACAGTCTAATCACCATCATTATCATAAGTGTTCTTTCGATAGCGGCAGACACTCTAAGGAACGTTAATCCCTCTCCACCCATCGTGATCTTGCAATTTCCTGTTTTGGCATTTATTTTCTTCCTTCTCCTCTTTTCCATCAATGTAAGGTTTGATTACATCTTTCAGTAGGCATTCTAAACAAAGTCCTAAACAAAACCAGGATATTTTTTCTCTCTATTACCTAAAAACATTGCTCGTCTTAGCACTGTTTGTTATATTAGTTATAACAAATCAGTTATAACATAACAATTGTGATATTAGTTAGTTTTATCACAATTGTGTTTTTCTTCAATTAGAAACCCAATCGCAAATTTAGAAGTGTTTAAATTTATCTTATCATTAGGGTTGCCACCTTTTGATGAATAAATTACTGGACTCTCGGGTATCTATGGACAGCTCTGATCTGCCCCTCCACCTCCCCCCAGCTCTAATCTAGCCTTCCACCTCCATTCCACATCACCCTCCAGCATGGAGAGATAGCCCTCACCCTCCAGATTGGAGGATGAGGGAGAATTATGTTGAGGGGCGACCTCTGGAGGGATGTACACCTTTGCACTCTACCAACTGAGCTACGGTCCATCGGTAATTGGCTATAGTCATATGTCCTTGTCAGTTAAATCAATTCTGTGGCACCGTTTATGAAACTCTAACCCTCAATTAAAAAGAAGAATCTTAGCGAATGTAATATTAAACACGTCGTACGACATCCCTCAGATCGTGGTACTTGTGTAAGCAATAACTGTACGTTCGAGAAGCAGAGATGACAACTCAGAGGAGACAATGTTATCCTAAGGCATGTCCGTGCGAAAATGCTTGATTTTCTCAGAACACTTCCAGTGAGGGTTACGGATATGGGTTTCATACGCTGCGCCACAAAACTATAAATGCGTATATGAAGTTTGCCTTCACCCCACGGCGAGGACCTACAACGCAAACATGCATAAGAAGAATTCTCAGGCAATTGGTCACAAACTCGATTCTGTTTCTCAATCAGTAATATAGAAATATGTACTGTTCGTTAAAAGATAAAAGAATAAATGTTAAGGAGTGACTCTGATAGTATTGAATTATTGTAAAACGTTCTTCTTAGCTAAGCAATCTCTTTAAATTTTCTACTTTTCTTTCTCATCAGTACAGAAACTTCCTGCCCTTCGGAAACAGATCTCTTGCTGGCGATTTCTTGCCCCAAATATGGCGGAAAGCGCAACGTTCAATTTGGAAGTGATTCTGTGCTGCCAATGTTCAATATAGTGGTAATATATAAATATATGTATAGACTAGACTAGAGCAAACATAAAGTACGAGCACTAGACGTCGCAATGTTGAGACCTGGAGATATAAAAATAGTCTGCTCGCTATTCTGCATAATAAACAGTTCATCACGGTTTATTTGTTAAAATTAAGTGTTGAGGAAACCACAGTTTCGTGGTCCGTATTCATCAAAATCATATTTAGTAACTTTCTAGTGACTTTCAAAACAGAATCTGGTGATATTTTATCATGAAGAATTGACAACAGTACTCCAGACTGCGTGAAAATTACTATCCAGTTATAAAAATTATCTGTGTTACTGTTGGAAGTTAGAAATGAAATATAATTTTAATATTTTGATATAATATGAATTAGTTAAATTTTAATAACATGCCATCTTTAATGTAGAATCTATGACCAATCATTCGTCGCTACGATATTATGATTGTTTTTCGATACACAAATTACTCCATGTTGGAACATCAGAATATTTGGATGGAAGTTTGTGTTATGAGGAGACATGGCTGAATAAAGACGAATAGCTGAACATATTTATGTAATTCCAAGTATTGAGATTTAAGGTAAAATGCATGGATTGTGTAAAAAGAAATTGGTTGTGATCTAACAATGAATTATGATCATAAAATTGCATGGAATAAATAACCATCAATACTAGAATTAGCTATACAATAGTTTCAGTTTGTGTAGCTTCGATATAATATAAATAATCGTAGAAACTTAATATTACTTCGGAGGATGTTTAAATACATGGATTTGGAACAATATATAACCACCTCATTAATTATATTATTACTTACCAACTCTCAGAAAGTTTAAAATCGAACTTCGGTGAGGCTTCTCTTGGCATGTTAGCTGCTTTTGTCATTAACTATGATTTCAACCCCTTGGACACTTGAGCCCCTCCGCAACGTGTAGTCTCGCAACATTCGAGTTACGCCCCTGGGTAAATACATGCAAATCATATTGTATAATTGTTTACAACTACATTTGCACTAGGAATGAGGTTCACACTAAACTCAATTGTTGCCACAATTTGGTTAAAAGGGAATTTCCTAGCTATTAGGAAAGATAAGACATGGGTGACTATTTTTCTGGTTACAGAGATTTTTTGATGGTTCTTAAATTATGGTGACTTACGGCATCACAGAAACGAAGGATTATTATGCTCAATAATCTACGCAACAGTAATCGTAGAAGTGATAATATAGGATAAAAGTTGTTAACTTCGTGACATTTGGTAATTTCGTGACATTTGATAACTTGGTGATATTTGGTAAATTCGTGATATTTGGTAAATTCGTGACATTTGATAAATTTATGACATTTGGTAAATTCGCGACATTTGGTAAATTTGTGGCCTTTGGTATATTCATGACATTTGGTAAATTCATGATATTTGGCAATCTTCTACCATACAAATATATAGGATATATCACAGAAAATATAGGTTATAACCTACGATTAAATACCTTAAAGTTGAAATTTGACACATGACTAGAGTATTGCATACTAAACAACATACTAAAATCCTCATGCCTCCAACGCTTGCTTTCCATAGTACAGTGTAAGAAAAGCACAAGTCACACAAAGTACCATAACATTTATAAAGGGCTCACCATTTCGAAATTTGAAACTAGGAAAGGATTTGAATATTCTTCTATCTTAATTGATCTTACAATATGAGCAGAGAAGTTGTAATTCATCATATGTATATATATATTACAGACTTTTGGCGAAACTTGGAGCCTGGGCCTTTCATTCACACCAACTAACAGGTTCTCGAGCTTTATAGTGTCTTCCATTACATCTAGTAGCTCATTAACGACTGTAGTGGATCAACCTCCACTGTATTATCCCGTAGTTTTTCTGTGTGATTGTCAATTGTTCGTGCTTGCTCATTATCTAGGACGTATCCTTTTTTTCGTATCTGTAGTGGTTCTATTGCTTTGTATTACTTCTGCGCGAGTTTATTCGTTTGACATGTTATCTCTTTAAACTCTAGTGTCAGATTCATTTGTTTCACTGATTGGTAGAATTTATTTTCCTTTTTAAATTATTTCGCTTGGTTTGGAATGTTTTAACTTTGCGGTCACCCTCCCCAAGCTCTCTTTTACTTAACCTCTAGTACAATAATGGTGGTTTCGCCATTTTCTTTTTTGCATTGAGGTTCCCTATTACTCCCTCAGTTTCTTTTATGGTGTTCAGCTTCTCTAAGTTCTGTCTTAGTGGTTTACATCTTATGCTTTTCTCCACTTATCTTTTATTTCTTTGGTATGATCATAGATTTAGGACCCCAAAACGGGCAATATCATATTTGCCAGTGGCAGGCATTTCTCTCTTTTTTTGCTTATGTATTTTGACATGCTGTAAACTATGTTGCGTTAAATGTTGATCATCGTTAATTATTTTGAATGAACTGCTTGTGTTATGTACTGTTTCAAGTTTATCAGTTTCTTGTATACGATTAGAGGTGGACCTTGTGGCATCCCCACCTACCAGCATTTTTGTCATATTATTTCTTGATTTCTTTCCAGGATAGTTTGTTCTCATCGTTTGGGTAGTATTCTACTGGGAAAATCGGTGATTTTTGTACTTGTACTTCTAAGTACAAAAATAAATCCTTATCTATAAAGCGGTCTTGTAAAATCTATACTTTTTAGTAAAACATGAATACACTTGAGGCAGAAATCCCCACGGACCTGACAATGGAGAATAATTCAGAACACTGCGGAAGCTGCTATATTAACAGGACCTTGCCTAGCACTATGAGTCAGAGATCAGTTTAGGGATATAAGGATGTGGGATACCAGACATATCCCATCTTACACCCTTAAGAGTCCAGAAACCTGATTTCAATATAAGTTCAGCAAAACACTAGCAAATTTCAAGGCGAACATCACAGCTCTTCTGCAGAGAGCGGAATTAATTATCAACGAGGATCTCACCAACCAATACAGACAATTAGTACCAAAATTGGAAGAAGAGTAGAAATTTACGTTTGAAAAGTGCAACGTCCGCTTTGATATGGAGGCTACAGGCCAAGTATGTTGCGTTGGACTTTCTGAAGAGCAAGCTACAAGCAAACAACAAGACTCCAAAAAACGAAACGCTTCCTCACAAGAGGCAAATAATACTCCAGAGAGTCAAGGAGACACCACCCACATGTCACAGTAGCGACAACATAGAAGGCCTGTTGGAAATCTTGAAAGCAAAAAACACAGAAATCTGCACATAAACAACTGGTTCTTTTCGGGACCAACAAGACATTCTGAAAAGAAAAAGAAACTGTTTTAAACCCAGACCCATATGAAAGGTTTTTTAAGCCAACAGCTCCCACAAGTTGCATTGGAAAGAAAAAGAAGCACAACTGGCAGTAATACAATCCAAATGCATGAATCCCTTATATATAGCATGCCAAAGAAGAATTTGACTACACACAAACTTGAAATCTTAGAGTAGGGACTTTCGGTCTGCCACACAGCTAAACCGGATACTTTGCCCTCACACAGGGCGTGAAAATTTTCAGGCAGAGACTGGACAGGCATTACCAGAGGTAACTACTTGAGATAAAAACAAAATTTACGGAAATACAATATGGTCCTCCAAAATCAAAGGGAAATCATATGCAACGAAGAAAATCCCTTCATTGTTTACGAAAGCATACTGGTCATCTAAACGAAAAGATGAACTCATTAAATGAAAGAGGAAACCAAAGCTTACACCACAACAGAGACATGCAATGAACAAACTAAAATCAAGAAGAGACGGTGTTATCAAATTCACGGACAAATCAAGGGCTAGTCATCATTAAAAAAAAAACAAAAAAAAAACGTGACTCTAATGTCATAAGAACTTTTCCTTGGAAGGAAGAACAACTAAAATCCTACATATATAATTTATACAAGAGTGTAGGGCGGTCTGAGTCAAAGTTGCCCAGACGCCTTAAAAAAAATAAACTCAAAGAATGTAGGAGCTCAAACTTGCGTCAAACGAAACTAGAATTAACTTCTTCGATATTATACTAAAAAAGAGACCAAATGGACATTTGAAAACAGACCTAAATTACAAGCCTACTACGAGATACGGAAGTTACGATAGAGCTGGAGAATCTGTTAGTTGGTGTGACTGGAAGGCCCGGGCTCCAAGGGTCGCCAAGGGTTTTGATAAGTTGTACAAAATTGCAAACTCAGTTTGAGTACTTGGAAAACAATGCATCGTTCCATCGTTATGTAAAAGCATTTTTAATTTAATTGTTTCAGAAAATTAACTAATTACTGTTAGAAACTTGATGCAAATAGCGTTCCTTACTTTGTTCAACTGCCTAAGTTTTAGGATTTCAAAATGGCTAAGCTCAGCAAGTTATAAAAGGTCAAATGAACTAGCACGATATTACACTTAAATAAGTAAAGTAAAGTGAGGTACTTATATTTTGTACTCCAGGTTTAACAAATACACAAACGAGCAAGAAATTTGATGTTAAAGTATATCGAAGCGTAGAAAACTCGGAGGCACGGTACGCATGAAATCACCACTCCAACTAAAGTCTGTGATGAATCCAGCAAGAAGTTCAACATTCAACCGCTTGTTGGCACCATCAGTCTAACTAGGATGTAGAATTCCCCGTTCTGTCCGATCTGCTAATTTTCTCAAATTTTCCCCTACAGAGTGTTTGTGTAGCATGTGGACCCTACTGGTAGACGAATTCTTGAGATAAAAAATATTAGTTTATTAGTTTCATTCAATTTACCCTTGTGTTTGAAATACACAGGAGCCAACTTTGAGTCCCTAATCAGATACTTAAGATATTTAATTAAATGAATATTTGTCGATAAATCATGAAAGAAAATGTATGAAAATTTATGTTAAAATTTAATGTGATAGTTTTGAGTTCACAGTGTAGCCAACTGGGCATAAAATTTACTTTTCCAAATCGCAATAATGTCAACCTTATCAGAAATATTGTACCATCTAGTGACGATAATCATCATACTTGAAGTTCAGCATGCAGTGTTGCAAATGCGAATCATATAGAAGTCAAATAGTCACACTGCTTCTTCTTCTCGCGTATTGTCACAGGTTTCTATCATATGCGTGCGCAAGGGGTGCCAGTGGTGCCGTGGCATCACCAATTAATGGGCAGTAATTTAAATATATAAATAATATATATTACAGTCAAAGTCCTATCACGACACATATGTATTTACTCTGTGGCCCTATATACTGGGAGATAGGACATAGGCCTACTGCGGGTGAAAATAATTCTGTAAAAAACGAGAACTTTGGTTCTATGAAATAAATCATGTTCAGAGTAAAAAATCATGGCAGTGTTCCAAAGGGAATAAGGTTGTTTATGTACTGTTAAATGAAGAGAGAGAAGCTTTGCGATCCCCCCCCCCAAAAAACAAAAACGAAAAGAAGAGTGTTTAAAATAGGTTAATCATGAAAATACTTATTGATATAGTCATATCACAAAAGGATCATGTCTTTTAGAGTTCACATCAAAACTAGTGAGAATGGAGATAAGGTGATGTTTTAGAAACTGCGAACCTTCCAAAAAAAACATACCTGTTTTAGTCGAACACATTGGAGCGTGCCTTGAAAACGCAACCTATTTAAAAAATCGGAATCAGAATGATTTTTATTGTTTCATTACACAACGTGCTTCAACAGAAAATTGTATCTTTAATCATTGGTAAACCAGTCTTCTTAATCGCAGACGAAACCACTTATTGTAGACACAGGGAGCAGATGGTCAAATTTAATAGGTATTTTGAGAAAAGCAGAATTTGAATGATTTTTTTCTAACTCCTGAATTTGACTTTTATTTATGGCCTTTAGACATCTAAGGCTCAGGCCGGGATAGGGAAGGCGAAAGGATTCGGGAAGGTGTCGTCCAGGGCCTATGTTAAAGGTGCCATCTTGGCATTTGCCTGGTGTGATTGAGGAAAACCCTGGAGAAACCAGTCAGGATGTTTGGCCGCCGGGATCGAACCAACGACCTCCCGAATGCTACGCCAACGCTCTACCACTGAGCTACGGCGGCTCGGTGTACAGAGGAAGTGTTTGGAGAACACTTACATTTTGCTTCTGCACTGCCACGCATATTCTTTAAACCTCATTCTTGTTGGTGTCTTGATATCTAGCTGGGAAAATAAAGCAATTTTTAATTCTTTTGCAATGGTTCAGTTTCTTTACACACCTGTTGGGAGATGCGACATGCACAGTTAGGGAGGATTTCCAATGAAGTAAGTTTGAAATTGAGAAATTTAAAGAGCTTATCTACATCAAGAAGGACAAACAGAAACTCTGCTAGCAGTTAAACATGATTATATACTAATTCTCAATTCCCTTGAAGATATTGTAGATACAACAAATGCGCCTACAGTTAACATAACATCAAGGGATCTTATGCTCCAAGTAAATTTGAGTTCGTTCTTGCTTTGAAAATTATTGAATTGACTTAAATTGAATACAATTATACAGATGGATTTGGAAGTTAATAAGGCTCTAGACTTGTTTACTACATGGAAAGCGTCAGCCTCTGAGGAATTCGTTGTTTTAATTAAGAAATTAGGGGAAAAAATACCTCAAGCCTATTTTTAAGAGTCCGTTCAAACATGCCAGAAAATTAAAACTGATGTTCCTCTAGTACAGAAAAGAAGAGTCTCACACCACGTGAGCCCTACAAGATAAGAATGAAACCGAGCTTTTAAGTAAGGAGGAAGAGGAGAAGGTATTCTCCAATTAGTAATCAATTAAAACAGTCTGTACACCCCCTCGCCTTCAAGATATCATCCCGTACGACTTTTTATGTGGTATGTGTTAACGTGACACCACAAGAAAGTCGTACGGGGTGATATCTGACGGCGAGGGCGTGTTACAGACTATTTTAAATGAAATTCAGGAACACAAAATGCTCTCTCATCTTCGTTTGCGGTTATCTTGATTTACTGTCGCCCTAGCGGTGGAATGCGTAACTGAACATAACAATTGCCAGCCACAAAACCTTTTTGAATCTTTAATTTAACGTAAGTTGTATGTCATTGTGAATCAACACACGTGAGTTATTAAACTTTGAAATCGGGAAGATCATTTTGAAATAACCATGTACATTATTTCCCGTACTTGGTGAGCAATTTTATCCAAAAAAAATGTGAATATTTGAAGGACATTGAGAGAAGATTCAAGGTCCAACCTTCTGAATTGGAGGCTGAAGTGAAATTCCTCCACAACTATGATAATGACAAATTTCCAACAATCAACTACGAACTTTTTGTTATTCTTAAATATTTGAGTGTTTATTTATCATTTTTAGAGTGAACGCACCACTGAACCACCACTTCTCTATTTCTGTACATGTTAACTTTAAATGTATTTCTTTACATGTTAATTTCCTTTGCTCATGACTTGATTTCAAGTGGCAGTATTCCAGGTCAAAATACTCTAAGTTCTAAACTTATTGATAGTTTAGGAAGGCTTAAGTCGTCAGTGCCCATTCTCCGAAGAGTTCCTCGAGGAGCAACAAATGCTATGGCTGAGGCTCTTATTGAAATCCTTCAGAAGATCGTGACTTGGATCACTGGCTCGAACTTTTATTCTTCCCATATATCACTCTCAATATACCTTCACAATCCGCAAACATATCTAATCTCACTACATGGGTGAAACAGAGAATTCAACTTTATTCCAGTAGTTCTCATGATGATATAACTAATCCAATGACTGTCATACCCAATAAATACAAACATAATAAAACTGTTAACAAATCATCCAACGAAATCTTGATGAAGCATATTGAGAATAAACATTCTGATGGCGACATACATGGTGCTGTCAGACTTCTAATTTCTGAAGACAGCTTCGCTCCAACAGACCTCACCATTTTCAGGGTCTTAAAAGAAAAACACCCTCCGCACCCTTATGCATTTGCTCCTCCTAACTTAATAGATCATAATATTGATGTCAATAAAGTTACGTCCAACGAGTTTCTTAAGGCGCTCAAAGCATTCCCTACTGGTTCAGCTGGATGGATAGGCCTCCATCGACCATCAATCTTCAAAGATTTTAATACTTTATAATATTCAAGACTCTAAAGATCGCCTTACCAAGGTTGTTTGTGATTTTCTTTCTGTGATGTTATATATATATATATATATATATATATATATCATCATATTCA